>CACRXK020001289.1:0-56732 GCA_902702795.2 Paramuricea clavata | reverse complement strand
TAAAATACAAATCTCTCTCACTGATTTCTCACTGTTTCTCTCTCGCTGGTTAGTCTCGCATGCTTGTTAATCACGTGACCCATCACAAAATATGTCAATGTTCGTCTTGGCTTCGTAAAGCTCCGTAATGAGCCCAGTTCGCTACAGAGGTATTCTCGCACAAACGTTACATATTTAGATACAAGCCAAGCAGACTTTGAATCTCCGGACATTCTATTGATTCTAAAACTGTTTATAGACATCGCATAGTGCTATTGTTTTTTTGAAATAGGTTAAATTATTGCATAATTCATCGTTTGTATTAAACACTATAGGTATAGTAAGGAGTGTATAAGGTGCAAAAATTGTTAGGGAATCTACAATACAGAATTATAGATAACTATATGCTTTTCCTATTTTGTCTGCACGCGAGTATAATGAAGTCAAAATAGTGCACATTATAATATACAGTATAATTCAATAGCCATTTATACCCTCGTCTTTTATACCTTGCCGATTGAATGCAAAGGAGTGACAGCAGATATAATGGAAAAATACTCTGCTGAACCTTATGCGGTATAAAGTGTCTCTACATTTTGTAAGGGTCAGGGATATATACATAATTCATCAGTCGCGCATAGACACAGTATTAAGTAGTACTCGATGAGTTTTTATAAGCATTTTAAAGTTTCTATTGATACTGTATATCGGTTGTTTGTATCTAGCATAGTTGGATGAAACTTCTAAAATACGATAAAGTTTATCGTATTTTAGAAGTTTCATCCAACTAAAAAGATTGAAGTTGATATAAATATTGATTAACACAGCAGCATGATACAGGTCGAAAGAAGCTGGATTATTCTGCTTATAAAAGGCCAATAGCAATGACAATAAAGGTCTTTATAACATTTATAATGTGCCTGCTGAAGATTGCTGCACGTAAAACTTGATATACTATAAAGTAAAATACTTGTGTCTGATGTTTATCTGTATCGTATTAAATATTCAAGTTGTACTTGTAATAAATTACATTTTTATCACCCAAAACTAGAACACATAAGTTGCAATTTTCCAAACACGACAAACCACTCCTCTACCACCCTACCCATAGACACATTTTATTTTACCACGCGGAATCTGCGTGGCACGTGACCAGCCCCAGCCAGGGTCTTTCCTCCACAAGGGGGAAGAGCCTGGGAACGAGGTTGTTTTTTTACTAGCTTAATACACATTTGGTTGGTTCATCATGCAGATTGAACGCATCTGATTGGTTAATGGTAGCGGTATATGATGTCACAATTCAGCTGAATATCTCTAATTTGGAAAAGGGCGACCTCTCATTTGTCTGCGGGAAATTGTGATGAAATTAACAGGCATGAGGCATAGAATGATAGAAAAGTAGTTGAAAGATTATATACGATTTTCTAGACCTAACCAGGAGCTGTTCCTGGTTAGACTTAAAATATTATATATCATCTTCCGCTCGAAATTTGCAAGTACAAAAACACTTCAACTGCATGTTATAGTTGTCTCGAGTGAGATGCCCGCAAATCTCAATATAGGAATATAGTCAAATTCCCGAATGTTTTCACACGAAAACAAGGCACTTTTTTCGCGCGAGTGGAAGATTCTACGGTTTTGCTAATGAGCATGACAGAAAGATAGAACAAAGACTTCCGTAGAATTTCCAGACCATATAACGTGTTATAGATCATAATTCTGATAATTGAAATTATTATTCCTAGATGAGGTTTAGACAGTATAGGTGTAATACTTTTGTTTTTGTTACAGGGATTTTATAGAAATGGACATTTTGATTTCAGCTTTAAGGTAATGTATAAGCATTGTATAAAATCCGCGAATGTTCCAGGCGATCAAAATAATTTATCGTGTCATCATAATTGTTCTTTAAACAGTGTCAAAATTCTAATTTGAAATCAGACAATTAAGGAGCAATCATACATAGATCCATGTCGTAACAACATCAAACGAATAATATTAAGTCCTCCCACACTAATGAGCAAGAATTCGTGGTTTATATATAATCCACCTAACATAATCTTGTTAATTCAAGCATTCGGCCACGTGCAGGTATCCTGCTTGGTTAAATTATTATTCCCCCGTTATTGGAGATTTTTCTCTGTGTGGTCATTCCAGCCATTGTGTATAATTTATAATTAGTTTATATCTTTAATAATAGCAAACTTGTAAAAAAATAACCACAACAGTGATCAAGTTAACCAGGACTGTGATAAAATTAACCTCGAGAAATTTTGCCAGGAATATTTAGTTACTCCAAACAGTGTTAATTTTGGATTAACCAGGAGATGTTTAACCAAGGTGTTTTTGAGTGTTTACCAGGGGTGGATCCAGCAAGGTTTTTCTAGGGGGGTGCTGGGTGAGCCGCCGAGTGTTTCTTTATAATTCTTTTGGGGGTGGTGGAGAGCCGAGAGCATTCAAATGAATTGTCTTCCTAACTGCTCGAGCACCGAAGGCGCGAGCTCCCTAGGGGTCCGGGGGTATGCTCACAGAAAATTTTGAAAATTAGAACCCTAGAAATGCCATTTGCTGCGATATGGGCATTGAATTATGAGCTTCAGTTTCACTTCAAAAAAGGAAAAATCTTGGAAATTATGCCATATTTCTGAATTTGATTTTTTGCCCCCCCCCCCTTGCACCACTGTTGACCAAGGCCAACAGGGGTGCGCACCCCTGTGCACACCCCCCCCCTATACATGTAAATCCACCCCTGGTGAAAACAGTATGATACACATAAAATCGTGTGCATTTAACGCTGTATGTTCATCAGAAAATGACTCGTTTCCAAACTTTGAGTTATTTATTAAACTATTAATTTCCTCTCTCCGTGCATGTTCGAGACGTTTTTATAAACACTCCATCTTTTCTTGTAAATTTCACAGGTTGGACAAGGTTATCCTCATGATGCTCCAAAAGTAAAATGTGAAACAAAGGTATTTTTCATTTCGTCTGCGTACAGTATATACCTATATTTGCATTGAGATATGTTTAGAATCCCGGGGAAAATGTGGATTACCAGGGTGTTAACCGGAAGATAAAATGCTCGGCAGTTTACACCCGTTTTCAAAATGACGCGATCAGACCGAAGTTTTATGTCACGCGACGTAAAAAAGACATTTTATTCCGTATTTGACCGTATTTAGACCAAAATGAGCTAGATATACAAACTAAAAGAAACACCAGACCATCACAACAGCATCTAGGATAACTGAATTTAAAGTTCGAAAAAGAATAATTGAACCTCGAATTTAACTGTGTATTAAAACTCGCTAGATTATAGCGGTAATGACCGTAATGTTATGATTTTGTTGTGCTAAAATGTTGCAATAATTATCACTAAAATATCTTGAAAATCTTTATATAAAAAAATTTAGAAGGATTTTCAAGATATTTTAGTGATAATTATTGCATATATCAGGGTTTTGGGGCATCTCGCTCGATTGAACTGATGATGAAGGATTTTGTTGATGAAAATTTTGAGTGTGGATTTTATACATTAATTTAGACCTAACCAGGAGCAGTTACGAAAAATGCGACTATTGCCTCTCTGCAGGAATTGAACCTGCGGCCCTGCGAGACATATAATACGAGAGTATTGGAGCTCGACAACTGTCTCTCTGTAGATCAGTTGGTTAGAGCTCGACAACTGTCTCTCTGTAGATCAGTTGGTTAGAGCTCGACAACTGTCTCTCTGTAGATCAGCTGGTTGGAGCTCGACAACTGTCTCTCTGTAGATCAGTTGGTTAGAGCTCGACAACTGTCTCTCTGTAGATCAGTTGGTTAGAGCTCGACAACTGTCTCTCTGTAGTTCAGTTGGTTAGAGCTCGAAAACTGTCTCTCTGTAGATCAGTTGGTTAGAGCTCGACAACTGTCTCTCTGTAGATCAGTTGGTTAGAGCTCGACAACTGTCTCTCTGTAGATCAGTTGGTTAGAGCTCGACAACTGTCTCTCTGTAGATCAGTTGGTTAGAGCTCGACAACTGTCTCTCTGTAGATCAGTTGGTTAGAGCTTGACAACTGTCTCTCTGTAGATCAGTTGGTTAGAGCTTGACAACTGTCTCTCTGTAGATCAGTTGGTTAGAGCTCGACAACTGTCTCTCTGTAGATCAGTTGGTTAGAGCTTGACAACTGTCTCTCTGTAGATCAGTTGGTTAGAGCGATGCACCGGAATTGCTGCAACTGTCTCTCTGTAGATCAGTTGGTTAGAGCGATGCACCGGAATTGCTGGGCTGCAGGTGCGATTCTTGCCATAGGGCGAATAGTTTTCGCAACTGGTCCCGGTTAGGTCTAATAAATGTATAAAATTCACACTCGAGATTCCCTTCTACAAAGTATATATACAACGATAACGGTAACTTCATGACCGTGTTACAGAAAACTGACATGTACAAACCAAAATCCATACATTAGTTTTGGCTATTTTCGGCCTGGTCGGGTAATTTTGAAAACGGGTGTAACGAAGTTGGGAAATTCAGTTAGCTTGCGATGTTCACACCAGAGTTAAGAAGTATCCCCTATTATACCGTACGAGACATGTCTGAAATCTACATATGGTCTGAATGTCGCGTCTCTTAAGTGGCATTCTCGTGGCCTAGTATGCACTGATTGCCTGAGATATGTTGGGCGCTGATTGGCTGAGTTATGTTCATTGAAACGTTTGAAGTGAAAACCGCGGTCAAACGTCCGTATATTGACTCCATCACAGTACTTGAAAGACTGGAATAGTATTGTCTTCAAGATAGTACTGTGCCTCGGAGGGGCGGAGCTGCGGTGTTTTTTGGTCAGCCGAAGCCAGTTTCACCCAGCTCTGGCTGGAAAGTCAGTATGACAAGAAATGTGACAATTTCGAAGATTATGTTAGGCTCCCGTCCCCCAAACGCTCAGTTTTCAACTCGCTCCGTTTAGAAGCCGTGGTCGTATTGTTACGGCAAAAGTGACTCAAACAATCTCGGTTTGATACGCGACGGCTACTTAATTGTGACTTTTCTGTGCCGTTTTCAAACCGCTCCGGCGTAACGTGAACGTAGTCTAATAGACCTTAAAGTCTGCCTTGTGACGTAGTTTGCGGATAAATACGATCATTTGGCCAATCAGGCAAGCCAAATGGCTGTGCGGGGTTTTCTTTTATGCGCAAACTACGTCACAAGGCAGTTTTTTAAAAAGCTCTATTGTATGCATGCAAGACTACAGACTAGTGCCCGTCAACGGGCGCACTCTAAAACATAATCAAAGCTTGCTGAGCACCTCCACCCTACCAGATCTTGTCTTGGATCTATTCCAGTGTTTTTGTTTCTTTTATTTAGGTTTATCATCCCAATATTGATCTTGAAGGAAACATTTGCTTAAACATTTTGAGGTATCTTTGTTCTCTAGTAATGTATTGTAGCAACTCACTTTTAGAATAGCATTCACTAGAAAATCTGCACCCTCTTCCAGACTGACCTGCATGCAGGTTCTGCCTGATAAAATTCGAACATCGTTAGGTGTATCCATTTTCTGGATAAACATGTTCCCACTTCATACAGCCAAAGGGAGGTGCATGGGCGGGTGGCATTTTGCCCCCGCACCACCAGCTTAAAGAGGCTCCCAAAGCGATGAAGACCGTTAAAATTTCTTGATGGAAGATTGCTGAACGGATAATATACATGCAGTAAATCCGTGCTGGCGAGTCTCGTGCGAAAAAGCAGTTTTGTAGGCAACAAGGCTACAATTCACGGAAAAAGTTGTTGGTCAACTTTTCAGACAGTTTTAATCAATTCTCAACAGCATTTCATACAAAGGAATATTAGGAAATCTCTTTGCAGGTCAATATAGAAATTTGCGTGTCAAAACTATAGCATTATTAAGAACTTTATTAGCATGACCTTAACTAATTACAGGTATTGCTAAAGTATATTACATAGTAAAGATTATAAGAGTAACAATTAATAACATAAACAAATTATGACTACGGAGTAGTTCATATACCTAATAGTTTGTTTTCGTGAATAGATAATTGAGTAACACCACATGCTATGGGCTTTGTATCTTAAGGCATTTGTCTCTGACCTTAAAACATTTTGCAATAAAATTTGAAAATAGATTTGTTAATACTGGGTCTGTGTTTGAAATTATATGTGTCAACAAATCAGCATAGCCTACAATTTTTGAAAATAATCAGAAAAAATGTTTAATTTGCATCCTGTGCAGTAAAGCGTAATGTATTTTAAAACACCGCTTCTTCTGTTCTGTTTTACAATTTTGACGTCAGAAGGGCCCCTGGGGAAGGTTTGCCCGGAACCCCTCCCTGCATACAGCAAGGCTGAAGTCTTGATCTCGCGGTATTCCGCGTTTGTATAGCAGGAGAAAAATGTGGTTTGTCTCAATTTATAGCAACAGTATACGTATTGAAGATCACTTTGTCAATTTTGCACTTGAGTTGCTGTTCGCTTGCTTAATATTTTGTTTTGCTGCACCAATTTTAACTTTGCAACACGGAAGATTGTCACCAGTAATAATGCATAACATATACAAATAGTGAATGACTTGTTTAGTATAGGTAATAGCATGGTAATTTGTAAGGAAACAGGAACATTTTACAAACACTTGGGGCCGGTCGTAGCCTACGAAGGTCGGATATAGCGCTATCCACCGGACAGTGATTCTTTCAACCTTTGTAAAATGCTTGAAAAACTGTGAAACTACGGATATAGACGACACAAGAAGTATATAAAAACATTTAGCTTATAAATACTAAACTTTATGTATAGGTAATAGCATGGTTTCGAGTGCAATTTGGATATAACATGCACTCGTGAGTTTTTCAATGACCGCAGGAAGTTTCCTATCCAGTTATTTTACAATCCATGATTACAGTAACGCATGCGGCAAAAATAGTACAGCCAATCATCAATTCCCCTCCGCTGGTGGACGGGAATTTCAAATACATAGCCAAACTCAACAGACGGTCTGTCGCCCCCTTCTCCTCGCCCGCGTTTTGGGTGTCCCGCGGCGGACTGAGTATCTGCCACGCGGGCTGGGTTATCACAAACTCGTCAGTTTGTTTTCTCCGCCAGTTTCTTACATATCAAACACATTTATTCTACTTGCGTTTCAGGGAAGACTGGAAGCCAGTGTTAACGATTAACTCCATCATTTATGGTCTCCAATATCTCTTTTTGGTACAGTAATATACTGCATTTTAATATAGAAACAAGCAATTATATTCAAATCTGCGTGCGATAATTTGCGTGCTTACGTACCAGAGTTACCCAAATATTAGACCTGGGACTATCGGTGGATCCTGGGAACATCGTTCCAAGAAAATGTTTTGGTTTCCAAGAAAGAATTTTCAATTTTGTTTTGCTGAAAGTTTTGGACTGTTACCAATAGGATATGCAAAGAAACTAAACCATAGGAATTACGTCAATGTATTTGACTTAAAAAAATACAATTATATATGCGTACACCCTGGTCGAAAGCTAAATCACAAAAGATTATCCTGTTCAATCAATCATTTCAATGGATTTTGTTAACTGTAATGCACAGCTAATGCCTAACAGCTATATTAACGAATGTTTAAGTCCTGTTAAATGTAATTTGAGCACCATGTTTCAAACAAATTATTTGCCGTACGAGGATCCATGAAAGGCCTGAACTACAGTGGAACCCCGTTAATACGGTCACCAGCGGGCCGAAATAATATGGCCGTATTAGCGCAGTGGCCGTATTAACGGGGTGAGATCAAATTTCAATTGTGACGTCATTAAAGCTATGTTTATTCGAAAATCACAATAACACCATACTCCACCATAATACCAATTCATAACTAAACATTATAAAGTTCAGATAAAGTTTTCACTAATTTTAAAGAAACAATGTTAGGGATTACAACGTCGCTAAAAAACATTGTATTCTTTCTTTTCCTTTGCGCGACTGATAATAAAAATGATGCAACTTGAATTGTGTGTTTCACTGCACAAGGTGTCTTAAATTAAACTGCATTTCCGTCCGTAAACACATTTATTTTTTTGAGTGACCGGGTGATTTCTTTAGTTCGCCCGCTTCGGGACTCTACAATATGGCCGTTGGCCGTATTAACGGGGTGGCCGTATTAACCGGGTAACTTTATTATAAAATGTATTAGTGTTTCGCCGGGACAAAATAAAGTGACCGTTTAGTGTTTCGCCGGGACAAAATAAAGTGACCGTATTATCGAGGTGACCGTATTAACGGGGTGGCCGTAAGGCGGGGTTCCACTGTATTTCCAGGTCTGCTAAATGTTTAGTAACTATGCCTTCGTTTTCAGTCAAGTACCACATATAGGTACGCAGTACTTTCGCTTTCTGCGCATTGACATTTTGTTAGTGTGATATAACCAGCCAGCTTTTCCGAGTTATTCAAACCGTAGTTGACAGATTTAGCTTGCATGACAATTAGTTGCAAATTAGCAGTTCAAGTCAGGTGTCATAACAGATTTCTTGTTTAGCTATAGTGTGCAAACAGCCTGTAATGGCTGCGATATTGAATGACCAATTTACATCTAATTGTCATGTATGCAAGCCAAATTTGTCTATTAGAGAGGTATGCGTGTAAATCCGACATATCTTGGGATCAAGTTGTACAGTATGTATTTGTATATGCAATTGCGCTCCTTTTGTTCTAACTCGTAGTTTTAGGTTACTGTATGACAATCTTTATTTACTGTATCTTAAGGATTAGTGTCACACCATGGCATCGCGGGCCTTTGTTATTGTTTTTATCTTATCCAAAATCAACAAATAGCGATAAAAATACTTTGTTTGAAGAAGAATCAGATGTAAGAAGTATGAACAAATGATCGTTTAATAGTACGGCTGATTACAAAAAACTTTTTCAGATCTATTGATCTACAGTAATTTGAACGCGAAATTCTATCATGGCGCTGTCCTAATCCTTTAAAGACTATCCTCATTACATGAAATGTTTTTTTAGATGGATATTTCGAGTGTAATTTTTATACATTTATTAGTCCTAACCAGGAGCAGATGCGAAAAATGCAATGGGCGACTCCATGCAGCTATAGACTAAATTTTGATCTAGGCAAGAAGAACAAAATCCATCACCACAGCTAGGAAGAGCATGTTAAAACTAGTAAAACTGCAAAGTTTGGTTGCGAAATGTTGTAAAATGTGGAAAATATAGCCCTGCGAAATTTGCAAACTTTGTATTAATTTGTATTACGCACGCGGGAAAATGCATCACATTTAGACCGAAAGTGGTCCAAGTTCCCGTGCGTAATACAAATCAATACAAAATTTTCAAATTTCGTAGGGCTATTATTTTCCACATTTTACAACATTTCGCAACCAAACTTTGCAGTTTTACTAGTTTTAACATGCTCTTCCTAGCTGTGGTGATGGATTTTGTTCTTCTTGCCTAGATCAAAATTTAGTCTATAGCTGGAATTGCCCATTGTATATAATTATGCACTCTGTAGCTCAGTAACTTAGAGCGCTGCACCAGAATCGCAGGACCGCGAGTTTGTTTCCTGCCAGAGTTGCACTTTTCCGCAACTACTCCTGGTTAGATCTAATAAATGCATAAAATTTACACTCGAAATTTTGGCTCGTCCTTGGCCGTATTAACTAAATTCCATTCAACTCGAAATTTCCATCTACAAAACCATTCTACAATTATGTTTGTGATGTTACTCTGAGTGTGCATCCACACCGGGCAAGCTGAAAAGTTAGTTGCGGGTTCGATTCCCACCGTGGCGAAGCTAACTTTTCAGCTTGCCCGGTGTTGATGCACACTCAGAGTAACATCACAAACATCATATTCACCTGAGTACATAACACCAACACACACAAAAAATAATCATTCTACAATTAGTTCTATCGAGTGAGAAGTCCTGATAGCCAAATTTGTCTGCTCGACGACAGTAATTCTACAATATGCTCACTTGCTTTGTTCTTTTTCACAGGAACCTAACCCAGATGATCCTCTTAATAAAGGTATAGTCAATAATGTGTTTTGATCATTGTTAGACCCGGATCGAGGCGAATCCCGTGAACTATTGCCCGAAGTGATGATATTTCCCGCGAGAGCAAAGCGCCAAGGGTAGTATTTCGAGGGTAATATTTCGCCGTATCCCCCGAGCGGTCTATGACTTGTATATTACACGAGCGGTCTATGACTAAGTGACATTAGTGACTTATAAATTAACTATTTGAGTATAATGTTTTATTTTTCTATTCACACGAGCTTTTGTCGCTTTTCTTTTAAATTATTCGCTGCATGAGGTGGAAAATGTTTTCTCCTTTCTGGAAATCTGGGTTTATGGCTCCGAATTTTCTGGAAAAGATTGCAATAAATAGGGAAAATAACAAAATTGTCATTTGTGGTGTTGTCGTGTGAAGCAATATATATGATTTATTACTGATAAACATATTGTGAGATAAATCCTATAAAGTAATCGTAGTTGTTAAGTCTTACATTATTAAAAAACAAATTTCCTACTGCAGGCTATATGAATATTTTTTATGAAACTATTCCACCTACTGTAATTTAGGTACAATCATTCCAGTAGTCAGGTAATTAGCAATTTCGATATTCAATCAGTCTAATTTTCAGAATTAGCTATCAAACATAAAAAATGTCCGTGAAAATTTCTGCAAAAACGTGGATCCTAAAACATTTCTAGGAACTGGGTTACCAGTTTCCGATACTTTTTCCGCTTCTAATTATTTGATTATTGCACTACATAATAATATTCGTGAAAAAAATCAGTACATTTTTTTCGAAATACAGTACCAAAAAGTGAATACAGTTACAGTGCAGACAAATGAAATACAGTGCAAACAGTGAAAATAATACAAAAACCCAAACATTACGAGTGAGAAAATTTTCTAATAAAATTGTTTCTATTAAAGTTATCTATTTCGCATGTGACTTACGCATGGACATGACTGCATAATTTTTTCAAGTATATTTTTAATAAGTAAGAGTAAATACGGTTTCTCGTGGAATTTGGAAAAACATACACTCGTGAGCAGTTAAATCATCATTCATTTCTTCAGAAATTGATTGTTTTCACTGTCTATGAACACGGAAATATTTGCATAGCATGACCAAATTGTCGGGCTGGCTCGCCACTGCTCGTGAGTTTTCAATGACTTCAAATTGCACTCGTTATGTTCAAATTGCACTCGTCCTTCGGGCTCGTGCAATTTTCACTCGTTCATGTTTTTTCCCCAAATTTCACTCGAAACCTATACAAATCTTGAACGATTTTTTCCTCTCCATCCTAGACGCTGCAGAAGTGCTTCGATCAAACAGAAGGTTGTTTGAACAGAATGTTAATAAAGCGATGAGAGGAGGTTATGTAAACGGTATATACTTTGAAAGATGTCTTGGACGGTAAACAATTTGAACAGGAAAATGTAAACATCAACGGCATGATACCCAGCATGAATGTACAGTATATATAGTATAAGAAAGAAGAAATTCGAGGGGAGGGGGTAGTTTTCTTTCTGTACCTTGTACAGAGTACCACGGAATTCTGAAAGTAACAATCCTCGAAAGAACCATTGGCTGTATTTATATCTGAAGACGTCTTAAACGTTTGAGACGAATTACTTACTGTATGTAATGTAAATACTTAAAGTTCGACGGAAGAATGAAACTTTCAAAGTGACTTGACAGCCAGCAGTCGGCTATTTACGCGGCTAAACTCCCAGTATTATGGTGACTAGTTAAAATCTACCTTTTATAAAATCAACAGAACCCAACCCCAAACCCTTCCCCATAGCTAACCCTAACTGGTAAATCTGATAAGCAATAGATGCAGGCATCATTTCATGTAAAAGTTTAATATTTTTGTCGTCTGCTGTTTGTTAGCTCAGGTTTTTCTATGCCCCTGAGAAACTAGAGCAAGTGGTTATTCGAAATAAGTACATTTTAGAAACACCATGCGTCATAAAAAGCTAAGTTACCTGAAGAGTGAAAAACAAGTTCGGGTAACCAACCGCGGAGAAACGTCGGCAAACTTTTACAGATACAGATACAGATATTTCACAGCACACTCCCTATATCAGGGCTTTTCAGTGACTGGTTACATTATGAATAGATAGATAGAACCGGACTGACGTGAAGCAGACCGAGGTAGACTTTGAGCTTACAAATGGCGCTTGAGCAGCTGCCGCTATTAGTCCATACCTCATTAATGATCTGCCTGCAGACCTATGTGCCTAACCCACCCAACTTTTGTGTTTATTTCTGGACTATCTATGACGGATTTGAAAAGAAAACAGAACAATACGCGCTGCAGTTGTATCGATCTTATATACTTGCATTTTTTAGCTTTTAGGTACTTGTTGGTTATTTACCAAGTTTTTAGCTTTTAGGTACTTGTTGGCTATTTACCACTAAAAATGAGCATTTACGTGCAGAAATTGAAAAACATCGCAGAATGCAACTGCAAAAAATTTACATTATTACAAAATAAATATCAGGTGGAAAAATAAATATTCGCTGCATGGCTATCTGGTCACTTCGTAAAAATTAACGTTGTCTATTAGATGCGTCTAAATGACGTATTTAACAAACGTCTTTATCGTCTTAGACGTTTAACCGTCTACTATAAATACGTGACGAGCAAATTTAGACGCACTTAAGAAAGAGCCACTCAGACGAATGTCCCAAATCCAAATACTCTATACCGTATTTTTGCGATTACGTTCTTGGTGATATGGTCAACAGTTCAGCTCGTATTTATATTATTCGCACGTAGCACCAGTGGTGTAACTTGTGGTAAAGGTCCTACCCGTTTAAAGTAGCGAGTGTGGGCGGGGGCTACGTCAAGAACATGCAAAATTTCCTGAAATTCATCAGTTTCACCATTTTTTGAGCCATCAGTTTCGCCATTTTTTTAGCCAAGCGGCGCCTAAAGGAGTTACGCCACTGCTTAGCACAAAACGTTTAATTCGTCTAGATACCTAACACGTGTTCTAGTATAATAAATACGACCATTATTTTTGGGATATTTTAGAAATTTACTCTTGGGTACAGAACCTTAATCCTGGAAATAGCTTCGCCCTCCTGTCCAAAATAACCTGTCTTCGTATACCGGTTATCAATACATATGTACAGTATATCGATTAATATTTGCATAAGGAGTATAGGCATGGCCCGGTAAAATAGGAAGACGAGTTGCAACGAATTCTCAGATTTGGCTCTGGGGGTGTCGAGAATTCGGGGGGGGGGGGAGATGAGCGAGGCACGAGTTGGGACATTCTCGTACCCAGACCCCTTCTTACGCGCAGTCAGCGACGAAGGGCTCTGGCAAAATCCAACCCGGATACTATAAAAACATGGTATCCAGTTATACACTGCGCATGCTCAACTCTTATTGAGCATGCGCAGTGTATAACCGGATATCATGTTTTTATAGTATCCGGTTTGGATTTTGCCAGAGCCCCTCGTCGCTGACTGCGCGTAAGAAAGGCTCTGGGTACGAGAATGGAGTTTGGGAGTATTGTGTCTAGTGAGGACATGATTGTTGGTAGCCCCCAGGAAAGATTTTTGGTCTTATTTAGTTTAAAATACTTACTTTAAATCATACTACTATTATTTAAGTCAATGAGCATTTAAATTCAGTGATTGGGGGTGCAAAATTCTCTAGGTAGGATGGGAAAGCTTTCTGAGGGAGTGCAAAATGTTTTGGAGGTGCGCACTCTCTGCACCCCCAGAAAATCCGTGTTTATGTCTGTATGTAAACGAGAGTTACAACTTTTACCAACTCTCATCTTCGTTTGACCTGGGTCTTATTAAGTTTCTGCAGGGTTCTACCCGTTCAAAGTAATGCAACTTGATGCGTATAAAACAAACCTATAGGAAATAAACTATTTTCGCGGGATTCTCAAAATGTCATTGTTCCATAATACCGAATGGTTTCCGTGCAGGATTGCTTGATCCATGCACGAGGGATGTTGCTCAACTTTCGGAAAGCGTACGCTTTCCGAAAGTCTCACGACATCCCTCGTGCGTGGATCACGCAATCCTGCACGGAAACCATTCGGTATTAAGGCTCATTTCCACTCAGGGAAATTTTCCGCAGAAAGAAAATTTTTTAAAATGTGATTGGCCGACACAAATTTTCCGTCGGAAAATAATTTTGAAAATAATTCAACTTTTAACAATGATATTTTCGGAAAATTTTCTGTCCGTGGAAATTTTTCTTGAGTGGAAATGGGCCTTTAGGAATGTTCGGTATGAGAAATTTCCGGTGTCGGTATACCGAAAAAATTATACCAATATTATCGGTATACCGGAGGAAATTATGAGTAATTCTAAAAGGGAAAACGATCATTTCGAACATGTTTCGAACCGAACGACACGTGCTCAGTGTAAAATCTCACTGAAGTGGAAATTCTAAATCATTGCAGTACAAAGTTCTTTGAATTGCCATTCAGTAGTAAGATAAAGCTTATGGTTTCGCCATATAGTTGGTAAATTTAACACGGTGTACCGAAAAATTCCGGTATATCGGAAATTTTGGTATATCGGTATAGTTGAATATCCAGTATCGATATACCGATATTGATTTAATACCGATATTTTCGGTATATCGGCTTCCTCGTACCCAGGCGCTTATATGAAGTATTCAGGTAGGCAGCCGACGCGCGAAGGGGCTGTTGGGAAGGGTGCGTGCTGGGGAGCGCCCACTGAGCTATAAATACATGGAGAGCGCAACTATAGATACAGAAATTGAAGCCTGAAGTCGCGCGCGGCCGCCATCCTACTGTGACCACCTTGAGGAGTGAGGTATTGTGATTAATACGGTATTTTCAACTGTTTTGTTCTGTTATCTCGCAATAGAGGAACAAATCAAGTCAAATATGGTATTTTAAGCAAAAGCACATGTTCAAGAATGTTGGGGACCTCTTTTACATTCAAATGAACTCAATCGTAAAGAAACGTGTCTATATTTTTGACGACGTTTCTGAGTGCGACTGAGATGAATCATGAATACAGTCGTGACAACACCTTTCAAATGGGAATTTCTGATAGAGATCGGTGAATTATACCATAAGTTAACACATGAGAAATGAGGAAATTGGTCATGAACTTTATTGTTTTGGAAATGGTGAATTTTAATATGGACAAGATCACAATATACTCATATCACCGCAAACAAATTTATGTCGCTTGTGGGATTTGTTAAAGGAACAAATGATTTAGGATGGTAGAAAAAATAGCAGGTGCGTTGTAGTGACCTTATTTATGTTAATGGTGGGTGTTTAAACACAATGCCTTGTGAGAATATATACCATACCATCCCTGCTTGTGTAATATGTACTTCCTTATTATAGTCATGATTAATCATCACTCTTCTGAGAAGACCTCAATGGTGTTTTATTCCAAAGAAGCAGATTAAAATTAATAAATTTGAAAGAAATTGAAAGTTGTAAAATAGTGGTATCTCATTTCTGTGCTTTTTAGATCCTATAGAGACAGTATAAGGTGAAGATGGAACAATGCTGCAAACAGTTACTTTCAGTTGCATGTCTATATATGCATTAAATAATTTATATATTGCATTGTGTAAAATCAATTTAATTGTAAAGGGTCTCAGTATTATAGGATCTGTGTGAAATTCCAGTAGTTTGTTGCCAAATACTCATTTAGTGTGTTGATTTACATAAACTTTAACTTTGATTTTCTCGGCTTTATAGACAATGTTTATTTTTAAAATTACTTCGCCAATGAACTCATAAGATGAGTTGTTTTTTAAGCCATTTACAACATTCGCGTCCGTGTTGTATTGGATATACAAACTCTCGCTTTCTGCTCGAGTTTGTATATCCGATACAACACGGCCGCTCATGTTGTAAATAGTACAAGTGAACTGTTTAACAGAACTCATCTATCTATCTGTATACATGGTCATTACTCCACTGTTGTCATGCACTGCTGTTTTTTAATATAAAATGTTGTCACACGAAAATAACGCTAATTGATTTTAGGGTGCTTTTTGTTATTAACTGATGTAGTTAATAATTACTTACGGTAGTCTATTTTACACCGATTTTACATAGTACTTTTCACTTAAACAATGTAATTTTTTGTTCAGTTACAATATAAAATTGTATATATGGCCACATAAAATAAATTCCTTGATTCTCATCACTACACTTTGAAAATGTCGAAGAGCCGGGAGGTTTATATTTTATATTTATATAATTTATCATCAATAAATAAAATATAATTCCTAACATTTAATATTTCTGTGATTTCCAAAGTAAAGTATCACAAACCGGAATAAACATTATTTCTCCACGAACAATGACTGAACCCTTCAACTGAATGCGAAGTTCCGTTAAAATGCAATGAAATTTCTTTCAAGGTTCTATTTGTTTGAAATTGGCAGTTTAAAATGGCAATAAAAACCCAATTTTAAATATAAAAAACTTAACTGTCTTGAAATTTTTTGTCAAACAAAATTACACATATAAAACAAAATATAAAAAAATTTCACGCGGCTCTTAAAATACAGTCGGGCGGTGATGAGAATCAAGGAATTTATTTTATGTGGCCTATATAAACTTTTAATAAATAGGATAAATCTATCAGCCTAATCATAAAAAAATGTATTGGTTATAAAACATTGTTTGTTGACTGATTACTGCAACCTGCTGAGATCATTTTAGCTTTGTCTTTTCTTCATGGAGTAAATCAGGCTTTTAGGTTTCAAGAAATTGTGACATTGTTATATGTTCTGCCCCTCAATAATACAGATCAATTAATAAACAGCATAATATGTAGTATATTTTATGAGACTGACTGCTGCCTTGACACACCTACACACATTACAATTGCATTAAAATACACTACAGTACTGCTTACAAACTTTTACTTTAGTCATTTTACAGTAACAGAAAGACGAAACTGTTAAGAAACGAATGAATTGAGGGGCCGACCATTTAACTTTTGAGGGGGGTGGTTGATTTACTGCTGGCAGGGAATTTTTTTCTGGGATCGTTATGTCCAAGTTTTCTGGTATCCCATCACCATTTACGATTTTTTTTGGCCACTCTCTCTTTTGCAGCACTTTTTCAATAGCTTACACTATTTAGATTCTTTAATTATAGTTAACGTTGAGTTTTCTAGCTTCATGCATTGCTTTTAATAATACATATTGCTATGAGGTATAACATTTGGTTCAGGGCCTCTTTTAAGGCAGGGCCATAGGAAGCTCTTTTCGATTCGGGGGGCTGAATGCGAGGGCCGAAAGACCAAGGAAATTTTTAAATGTAAAGTCTATGAAATGCCACTTCCTGGACTTTGGGGAAGATTTGACAGAATTCTGATGGTCAGAAAGCAGCGTTTTAGTATGTTCAAATTGACAATTTAGTAGTACTAAATGGACAAAGGCGTATTTAATTAACTATATATTGGATAAGTTGCAGGAAAGTATGGGTAATATCTTCATTCTTTGCAGTTTGTCATGGATTAAATGATAAAGGTCTGCATGATTTGGAAAAAAAATGATTATTAGCAAATTATTGGGGAAGGGGGGAGGGGCTGCCCCCCCCTGTTGCTACGGCCCTGTAAGGATGTGCAACTGGAAGGGACATATTTAGCGGGGGACGGGGAGATGACCCAGTCGGCAAGTCTGTGTCGCTGCAGCTACCTGCAACATATGTATGCATGGTTTAACTAATAAGTATGTGCCATAGGGCAGCAGATCAGGCCATACCTAGAATTCTGAGACAACCGAGTCGACCACCAAAGGTGGGAGCCTCTAGAGGGGTCTGGGGGCATGCCCCCTCCCTCTGGGCGCATGCCTGGATTTCTTGAAGCTCACTTTGAGGAGTTTTCCAACAAGATATTAACCTTACACTAGTCCCTGAAAATCAAACCAGCTGATCTTCTGTGATTGGTCAAATTGATCCTTGCAACCATGGTGTTTTGCAACATTTTTTCCCCACCAAATAATGCCAGGCAGGATATTTTTTCCCTCAGTTTGTTAGTGCAGGTATTTTTTTTGTTCAGAATAGCCTTGCAGGAAATTTTTTTTCAAAATCACCCCCCCCCCCCTCAAAAGTTAAATGGTTGGCTCCTAAAAACAAAGCAGTGACAACAGTTGAGTAATGACCATGTATACAGATAGATGACTTCTGTTAAACAGTTCACTTGCAGTATTACAGAAATTAACTAATGAGTAAAATCATCTGGCACTAGATAGAGCAAATATTAATGCGGGTTTAAATGCTTTTGAAGGCTTGATTTCAACCTGCATTTTGTTACAACCATTTTTACCTCATACGAGGCAGTTAAACTTTATTTGGCAAAACACACTAAATGAGTATTTGGCAACAAACTACTGGAATTTCACACAGATCCTATAATACTAGAGACCCTTTACAATTAAATTGTTTTTATACAATTCCATATAATTAATGCATATATAGACATGCAACTGAAAGTAACTGTTTGCAACATTGTTCCATCTTCACTTTATACTGTCTCTATAGGATCTAAAAAGCACAGAAATGAGATACCATTATTTTACAACTTTCAATTTCTTTCAAATTTATTAATTTTAATCTGCTTCTTAATTTGGAATAAAACACCATTGAGGTCTTCTCAGAAGAGTGATAATTAATCATGACTATGACTTTAATAACGAAGTACATATTACACAAGCAGGGATGGTATGGTATATATTCTCACAAGACATTGCGTTTAAGCACCCACCATTAACATAAATAAGGTCACTACAACGCACCTGCTATTTTTTCTACCATCCTGAATCATTTGTTCCTTTAACAAATCCCACAAGCGACATAAATTTGTTTGCGGTGATATGAGTATATTATGATCTTGTCCATATTAAAATTCACCATTTCCAAAACAATAAAGTTCATGACCAATTTCCTCATTTCTCATGTGTTAACTTATGGTATAATTCACCGATCTCTATCAGAAATTCCCATTTTAAAGGTGTTGTCACGACTGTATTCATGATTCATATCAGTCGCACTCAGAAACGTCGTCAAAAATATAGACACGTTTCTTTACGATTGAGTTCATTTGAATGTAAAAGAGGTCCCCAACATTCTTGAACATGTGCTTTTGCTTAAAATACCATATTTGACTTGATTTGTTCCTCTATTGCGAGATAACAGAACAAAACAGTTGAAAACACCGTATTAATCACAATAGCTCACTCCTCGAGGTCACAGAATAAGAAGGTATAGCAGAAGCGTAACTCTAGTCGTTTCCCTTATTGTTTTACGTCCACGAAAATTTTAACTCGCTCACGCCAATCCACGCTTACGCCAATCCACGGGCATACATGTCCAATACTGCCGCATGTATACGGATGGACAAAATTATTTACCATCCGTAACCTATATTTTCGTTTCGTGACTTCCTTTCCATCACGTGGTCTGATCTAAATAATTGCATCATGCTGCGCATCCTGCATGCACCCCACGAAAGACATTACCATCCGTACGATTCGTACGGCCGATGGTACGGACGAAAAATCTTGAGTTTACGATCCGTCTGAGCGAGCACACAACACCGTTTCATGTTTCGAGCAGCTCCATACACAGCTCCATATACATACAATTTAAATACTCGTTCTTGATATGTCTAAAAATTCACGCAAATGACGAAATATATCAATATAATATGTCGTTGCTTCGTTCTTAAGAAACGACGCAATATATCAATATAATATGTTGTTGCCTCGTCCTTAAGACAGACGCAATATATCAATATGATATTTGTTGTTGCTTGTCAAAAAATTCACGCCATATATCAATATAATATGTCGTTGCTTCGTTCTTAAGAAACGACGCAATATATCAATATAATATGTTGTTGCCTCGTCCATAAGACAGACGCAATATATCAATATAATATGTTGTTGCCTCGTCCATAAGACAGACGCAATATATAAATATAATTTATGTTGTTGCTTGTAAAAAAATTCACGCAATATGTACTATTTAAAGCACGCGTAGGAGTGAAGTATCACATATAAAACACGACGCGTAGCGGAGTGTTTTATATGTGATAAAACACGACTACAAGTGCTTTAAATAGCTTAAAAAACGACTCATCTTATACGAGTTCATTGGCGAAGAAATTTTTAAAATAAACTTTGTCTAAACCGAGAAAATCAAAGCTAAAGTTTATGTAAATTAACGTGATTTTTTATCACATATAAAACCACGACACGCTTATGATTTTTCTTTGTGTTTTGCTCCTGAATTATTAATGAGTTTTTTAAATCAATATAATATGTCGTTGCTTCGTTCTTAAGAAACGACGCAATAGATCAGTACAATATGCTGTTGCTTGTCAACATACATACAATTTACTCGTTCTTATATGTGTCAAAACATTCATGCAATATGTGGAAATAATATGTTCTTGCCTCGTTCTTAAGAAAGGACGCAATATGTCAAAATCGCTATAGGCCTATTGTTTCTTGTCAAAAAAATACGCAATATAGCAATATAATATGTCGTTGCTTCGTTCTTAAGAAAGTCGCGCCCGTCATAGCCCGCGTATAGCAGCACAGTGGTGGCAGTCGCTTTATTTTGTTGAACAACGGTTTTGAGGATTATTTTTCCTGCGTGTCTCATAAACAGTATATTATACATATTACATATATAATTAATTATGTATACATACAATTCTATCAGTCTCGTTCTGAAAAGCTACCCTTACCAAACTGACAGATATGTGACAGATATATGTCACAGTTCTGTAAAATATCTGCAAAATATATGTTCGAAAGTATCTGCCACATATCTGCAACATATAGGAATTTGGCCCCATAATATATGTTCGAAAGTATCTGCCACATATCTGCAACATATAGGAATTTGGCCCCATAACATATCTGTCACAGATATCTGTCACAGTTATGTGACAGATATCTGTCACAGTTATGTGGCAGATATCTGTCACAGTTATATGACAGATATCTGTCACAGTTATATGACAGATATCTGTCACATATCTCAACCAACATATAGGAATTTGTTATATGACAGATATCTGTCACATATCAGCAACATATAGGAATTTGGCCCAATAACATATCTGTCACAGTTATGTGACAGTATAGTTTCCCTGCAGATAAAAGTATCTGTATATTATCTACCAAACAGGTATGTCACATAACTGCCACCAAGTGAGATACGTATAAACATAACTGCCACCAAGTGAGATTTATCTCTTGCATAAAACTATTTCCTCTTCTGCAACATCACGTTGCTGCAACTGTACCTCTGTCATGTTCACTTGAAGCCATAAATAATTTAATACGAAGAAATATTAGATCAGAATAGTAAATGTATTTATTAGTAAATATATAATTATGATAGGTTACACATATAGATAAATTTAAGACTGTACAATCAATTTTTCTCCAGGGGCCAGTTGTTCAAGGGTGGATTAGCTTAACCCTAGGTTAACCTAAACTTCAAAGCAAACTTCCTGATAGCTTGTCTATAAATTTGGAAATATTTCTTCAGAGATCTTGTCTGGATCAATAGGAGTTTTCTTCTTTGAAGTTTTGAAATAAACAGGCGTGTAGAAAATACACAAACTAAAACAGCAGGCTAAATTTTAACCCAGGGTTAGCGCTAGTCCAGTATTGAACAACCGGCCCCTGGGGCAGAGTAATTACACTTACTATAACCTACACTTATTTAAAATTTCCTAATATTATATTTATATACATGGCCAGCAATAAATAATGAGTACCTAAAAGTCATTAATTGTTAATGTCAAGTCTCACTCAGCTGGTTTGCTTTTAGTTCAAGCCCCACAGCATTTGTCATGTACCATGTACTGCATAGCAGCTGTCTTTCCATAGACTGTATCATCCAGAACAAAAGCTAAAAAAATAGGAATTAATAAAATCAGATTTATTTAATATGTTTTAGATTTAATTGGCATTGAGACATCAAGAATAATCTAGATAGTGTTAGGCCAAATGGGGGATGCCCTTAGGGTAGCCACGTGTTATGGGTTACCAGGTATATATTGGCTTAATTAACAATCTACTAGGTTACATTTGATTTGATACTATTTTTGTAAAGTATATTACAGGAGACATTAGGGCTTACTAATGAGTTAGCCAACGAAATCAGTAAACACGAAGCTCTAGGAAGATGTTCTGTGACTGGTTGATTATGACAATGACAAAAGACGTAATTGACTTACATAAACAAAAGGAATATTGTTCTTGCTTCGTTCTTTAGAAAATCCATTCTATAGCTTATTCTTTTGTCATTGTAACAATCAACCAATCACAGAACATCTTCCTAGAGCTTCGTGCTGACCCAAAGAAATCACCGACCCTAATCCTTTTATCTGAAGTTTGCAAAGAGTTTGGAACAATTTTTCATACCCAGTTTGTGGCGTTAGTTTTGTACTAGCTATATAATACTTTTGTTTGTGGAACACCATGTAACTACATATGGTGTTTCCACAAACAAAAGTATTTTATGTTTTATCGCCATGGAAACCCTGCAAAGAAAGTATGACTTGTTTGTTTCAAAATCAAAGTTGATGTAATATTTAATGAATGTTTGTGTCATCTGTGCTGCTGTAATTGATGTAGAATATCATTCTCATGCATGAACATTTATATAATAAAAAATTTACAAGACAAAAAGAAAACCCTACCTACTCTGGCTAAATTTTTTGGGTCCAGCCACAGCCCTCCCCCTGCATTATTGCAGGCCTATGGACAGCTCTACATGTACCATACTGTAATGACTCATTTATGACAGAAAATTGACTATTGCACACTGACCCTTTATACTTCTGGCATAAATACACATTCTGGATTATTAAAGCACTAAACTACTAAAGCCCTACACACTATGCTCAATTTTTAGTACGGCACAAATAAAACTGATACCTGTACCGAATTAATCTGTGCTCGGCCAGTATGAATAGGTAGTCCAAGCATGGTAAACATGTTACGAGTACCAAAATTGAGCACAGTGTCAGTGTTAACAGGCCTTAAAATGGCTGCATTTGGAGGTAAACTTAGGATTCATGTGCAATTATGTTGTTACTAGTTACTAAATTTTTGTAGGGGCTGTTTATAAGATTGAGACTGATTTGTCTAGCCTAGGTGGCCACCTTAGCCGGGCCAGTTTGTGATTTTTTTCATAGAAAGCACTAAAAGCTGACTATTTATTCTTGTTAATTCTTACCTTACAACACCAGTTTGTCAACTCAATCCAGATCTGATTGTTGAGACTTGAGAACAATATTTGGAGCACACCGGGCTATAATCCAGTTCCAATATTAATCTGAAAATATATAAAGAGAACATTTGGGGCATTGTCTCAGCGCTCATACATCTTCCAGCTTTTACAAACAAAAATCATTTTATACAACTGAAGCTCATTAATAAAGAGCTTGCAAGACTCTCCCCTTGACGGGTAAAATTGTCTTAAGCAACACAGTTGCAGCTTAATGGGTTAAGGATCAATACACTGATACATCACATTCAATGTTGTAATTCTTCTGCAATTACAATCCTTATTCATGTATTAAAATGCTAACATATTTTTAACAGCATTCAAATGTTTAATATATTATTTCATATTGTTAAAAGCACAAGTATGTTTAATATATTATTTCATATCGTTTTATTATTAAGTTATACACCCTTGACAAAGGTCTACAAAAGTGCCAAATTATTATGGTGCCAAATTATTATGTGCCAAAGACAATTATTGCTAAATTGTTGAATTATGTGCCAAATTATTATGTGCCAAAGACAATTATTGCTAAATTGTTGATATTATTAGTGCACAATTTAGTACAGAATTTACTATAATAGATTCGAATTGATATTTTATTCTTTCTTTCCTTGCCAGAAACCAACAGTTTGTATGTTTTTTATGTAAATTGAACGCGGCAAATTCAAAATTATATTTAACAGAATTTCAGACACATGGCTCAAGTAACAATCATATTTTCACTACATTCTTTCGCAATTAAAGTGCTTAAATAACAAGTCAAAATATAACTATTCTTACCTGTGAGATCTGAATAACATTTTACGAACTTTTCCATGCCTTTTCCATCGTTTGGGTTTGAAATTTCGATAAATTTCTTCACCATGTAAGACATGTAAATGTGCTTTCAAATTTTTAGCACAAAAATTCGAAACGACGCTATCCCATGATACTTTGCGCTCCGACACTTAAACTGGGCACCAGGACTCCAGGCAATGCGCGAACTATTGCAGCCAGTTGCTTCAGTTGCCATGTATTAAAATATAGTTTCTCTACGAATATAAGGAATATTTACAAATGTTTTCAATCAGTTACTGACTGTTAATTAATTTATTGTTAATAAATTCTCAGAAAATGAAAATTCTCTACAATGATTCAATAAAACATGGAAAGAACTCAACTTTAGAAATTAAATTAGAATGTAGTTATATGGTATCAGGGATGATGGAAAGGGGGTGGGGCAAGGTCTCCTTTCCTAAAGGGGCAAATGTAGCATTTTAATACAAAATAAAACACAATATTTTTGTCCCAAATTTACTTTAATAACAAATTAATTAACAAAGATAAATATGATAGAAGAGAATTTGTATATTTAATTAGCTATTCCCAAAGTCCTGGGTCTAGTCGCACAAATTCTTTGTTGAAGGGACAAGTAATATGGCAGCACACGTTTAAATTAAAATTTAATGTAAAAAGGAGATATTTCATTTTTGGTCATGTAAAAAGTTGATATTTGATAGTAGATACTTCTACTCTTTCACATATTTGATGCCCGTCTCCATATATTTTGTCCCTCCAAATCACCCCAGAATATGCACTGTGATCTCTTTTGAGAAAAGGCTAATTACAGTTAAAGTGAATATACTAACCCATATAGAATCTAAATCCAGGATGACATTTCACATCTTTTTTTTTAAAAGAATATTGAGGAAAAATATATCATTTTGGAAAAAAAATGCAAAAATTGCAAAAGATGTTATATTTAAATTTTAACAAATTTATTTTCGTTCTTCGAGAAAATAAGTAAGAAATAATTTATTATTAACCATTATTTCTTATGTTAAGAATTTGATTTCTTGTTTTAAAAATTTTGTTAAGAAAATGATTTGATATGAAGATGACAAAATCGTAAGAAAACATTCATATTTCAAGAAAACAAATGTAATTTAAGATATGTTAAGAGAATTTTTCTTATTTCAAAAAATGTTCTTCAACAAATATTTTCTTGCAGTAAGAATTGTTTTCTCAATAAGAAATTATTTTTTACTGTGTAGTTGAGATACTATAAGAATTTTTTTTTACTGTGTAGTTGAGATACTGTATATTGACAGACAATTGGCATATCTACATATATCTGCAATTTTTATGCAGATATTTTGCAGATATTTTGACAGACAATTGACATATCTGCAAATATCTGCAACTTTTATGCAGATATTTTGCAGATATGTTGACAGATAATCAACATATCTGCAAAATATCTGCAACTTTTATGCAGATATTTTGCAGATATGTTGACAGATAATCAACATATCTGCAAAATATCTGCAACTTTTATGCAGATATTTTGCAGATATGTTGACAGATAATCAACATATCTGCAAAATATCTGCAACTTTTATGCAGATATTTTGCAGATATTGTAGATCTTGTTGCAGATATGCTGCAGTACTGCAACAGATATATGACAGATACTTGCAGACATTTTACATATATGTCAGTTTGGTAAGGGTAATGGCATATCTATTTACAGACTATTTGGTCATTTAAAAATATTAATAAATGTATCAAAATATAAAAATATTTTATATCCTGATACATAACATTTTACCATTGATGTTGTTTATAATTTCTACCTATTAGTGCCTACCTTTAGCGAGCTTTGAAGTTAGAGTTTAACAACTCTCCAACAGGCCTCTCTGTCAAAGAGCTTCTACTTCGTTTTAAGAAGTTTGAGAGTGCAAAGATGTCATATTGGAGAAGCAAAGAAAGGAGAAGGGTAAGTAATATATAAGACCTTTATTATATACATGGCATTGCACTTATTATTGAAGCTGATTGCATGCATAAACCAGAACAAGACTTCTTCAATGGCATGCAGACTGATATATCAGACATCAGGAAATGTTATATACCGAAAATACTGGTATTAAATCCAATGTCGGTATGACTTTTTCAGTAATACCAATATACCGAAATTTCCAATATACCCGAATGTTTCAGTACGATATGGTAAAATAATCAATATTTCTATTAAAAATCTCATTGAAATGACTGAAATTCCTTCGAAACAGCTTTGAATTTAGGGAAGGTTAGTTTGCTGACCTCAGAATGACATTTCATCAAACCTTTTTTCTTCAAGACTGGTTTAGAACCAAACTTGGAGTAGGGTTAGGATTAGTATTCGGAATAGGGTTAGTATTAGTAAAACCCCTTTACTTTGTCAAGTATACCGATAATATCGGTATAGTTTTCCCAGTATACTGATACCGGAAATTTCTCATATCAAACATCACTATTGCTAGCTCTTGTTTGATTTAAAATGAATACAAAACCCATAGTCCGTGTGTTGTGACCCGATATCGTTCACTTTCATTAAGCATGTCTTAGATCTGAAATATTTTTGCGGGAACTAACACTTTCGAACACGCTGATTTCAAATCCGAAAAGTTCCCACTCTGTAGACCCGCAGTTTTTTCACAAAATGCTATTTTATCTTCACTAATTTCACAACAAATTTTTTCATTGTTCAACGATACGGATCGATGACGATACACGATTATGTCACTCAAAAGGACCAATTTCTATTAACCATTCTTCCTTTTAACAAAAGATCGGTTCTGCTCGAATCATTTTGAGTTATGGAATCTTATGCGTGTTGGACGTAAACAACATATCTTGTCTATAACTTTGAGAAGGTACAGATAACGCTTTCTAAAATCCTCAGTTCTAGAGATATCTCTTTAAAATCACAATGACGTTAATGTCAAGTCTTTTAGCTATGTCACTGGCCTGAAAAATAACTCTTTTAACGCGATCAAGATATTTAAAACAAAAGTAACGCGAAGCCAACGTAACGGCAAAGATAACGCTAAAACGAAATATTGTCGAATGGTTGCAGGTAGAAGACTTACGACAGGATCAATCTTAAATAACCCTAAACTATAAGAATAAATGTTCACATCAACGACAAAGATCGGTCACAAAGTATAAAATACGCTCTGTAAACTTACCGCGAAGTGGAGAAATGTGTGCATGAGCTGTTTATTTGATGATTTCGACGTATATAGAAGCCCTCTTTCCAATAATACTCGCTTATCGCACAGTATAACACCAACTGATGTAATAGTTCAAATGCAATGATAAGTTATCTCTTGAATTACGTCTTGGAAACCGTGTTGGAAATTTCAGTGCTGATCCATTACATATAGATTACCGTTTTATATCTTTATATAAAACATTCTGATCGCATGTAAGGAATTATTTCTCAGCCCAGAGACATAGCCCAAAGACTTAACATTAACGTCATTGTGATTTTATAGAAATAGATCCAGAACTAAGGATATTAGAAGGAATTATCTGTACCTTCTCAAAGTTGTAGACAAGATATGTTGTTTACGTCCAACACGCATAAGATTACATAACTCAAAATGATTCGAGCGAAACCGGTCTTTTGTTAAAAGGAAGAATGATTAATAGAAATTGGTCCTTTTGAGTGACATAATTGTGTATCGTCATCGATCCGTATCGTTGAACAATGAAAAAATTTGTTGTGAAATTAGTGAAGATAAAATAGCATTTTGTGAAAAAACTGCGGGTCTACGGAGTGGGAACTTTTCGGATTTGAAATCAGCGTGTTCGAAAGTGTTAGTTCCCGTAAAAATATTTCAGATCTAAGACATGCTTAATGAAAATCGTTTTCTAGGCACTTTTCGAGGTCACAACACACGGACTACCAGTCGAATTGCATTCGTAAGAATTGCATAACAGATTTTATGAGTTAAATTAACACCTAACTTGTGCTTTGTTTTTACTCCTATCACAGCTTCTTGGAATTGCAGGATATGAAGTCTTGTTATGTGCACCAACAGAGGCATTAGCTGACAAACTGCTTCAGGTGATTGGACAGAAGTACTCTATCAACACAAACAAAGCACATCTGCAGAATGAGGTGATGCTAGCAGTAAGTGACAATACAATTCTATTATATTTTAACAGTCCTCAATTAAGTATTTCTGCAATTTCCTGCTGGTTTTTCTTTTAAATTTTCAAAATGTTCATATGATTAAATGATATAAAATGTTAACTTAATGCTTAAAACTGTGAAAACTAAAAGAATTTAAAAATTTCAATTAAAAAGGTTTTATATATACACTTGGTCAAGTGCTCTGGGAATTTAACCCAGAAACCAGTATTGGTATGTAGTGGTCACAAACACGGTGGGCACAAAAGACAGCTAATTCGGCCATGTACAAGTAACTTTCTCTCGTTAGTTTGGAATATCACGAAACTTCCTCACAGGATAGAACTTGCAATTCCTAAAAATCCTATCGTTTTTGTTTTTCGAGTTTGTTACATTTTGGCGGGGAAAAAAAATTAAACACGAGCTAAGAACATGCTAGTAACTTTTTTGAAGAGATTGTCCTATAAGGATCTCAAAACTGTAAAAACATTAAAAATACAACAAGGCAGTGCGAAGATATGGCGATTCAAAATTCGAAAAAAATCTATTTTTAGTAACAAAATGGGGTTTTTTCCCAAATTTTAAGCACCATATCTTTGCACTGCTTTGGCGTATTTTCAATGTTTTCACAGTTCTGAGATCCTTATAGGACAATCTCTTCAAAAAAGTTCCTAGCATGTTCTTACCTCGTGTTTAATTTTTTGCCACTTTCCCGCCAAAATGTAACAAAATCGAAAAACAAAAACGATAGGATTTTCAAGAATGGCAAGTTCTATCCTGTGAGGAAGTTTGGTGATATTCCAAACTAACGACAGAAAGTTATTTGTACATGGCCGAATTTGCTGTCTTTTGTGCCAACCGTGAAACATGTGCATTTTTCTGTTTAACCCATTGAGTGGCATTGCACTGTGATGTGCCCTACTTTATTATTTTACTCCGTCTAACACCAGACGATTTTACTTGTCAAGGGGAGAGCGCTGGCACTTAATGGTAACACTGGCCTATCTGCCCATGTGTCTAGTTAACCCAATGAGTTGCATTGTGCCCTGATGCACCCTACTTTATTATTTTACTCTGCCTATACGCCAGATTATTTTACTCTCTCTATATGCCAGACGATTTTACTTGTCAAGGGGAAAGCGCTGGTGCTTGATGGGTTAATTAAGCCATTGTTCAACATGTCTATCAACACCAGCTTCAGTATCTGATCCCATTGCTTTTATATATTTGATAGCGTAAATATGTCAGAGAAATGACAGTTTCACGGGCCAAAAAAGAGGAGTTTTGGCAGGCCATGTACTCATGGAAGACGACAACCTGGCCAAATGGGCTATCGCCGGATGATTGGCGTGCAGTTAGGAGGGAGGACTTAGCTGCCTATGATGCAAAAGAATAATTTGATTTGACAGTTGACTTGACTTTTTTGCTATTTTAAAATCACCTAGCATGAAACAGCATGTTTTCAGACTTACAGTAGCTTTTCCTAGTGTCTGAATTCCCTTGCCAAAATCTAAACAAATTAAGGTTACAGGATACCCGGAAAACCACTGAATAGCAGAACGATTAAAACCAAAGTTGGATAACTTATCAAGCAATATTTGGTCGTCCAATGTATTGAATGCTTTGCTTAGGTTTGTAAAAGACAAGTCCAGTAATATATTCCTTGTCTAAAATGTTATGGAGCAAAGTATTTGTTACATGTGTAAGGCAGGAGGCTGTTGAATCTAGTGGACAGAAGCCAGATTGGTGAAAGGAGAGCAATTTATGTTCTTGTAGGTACTTATATACCATCCCATGGACAAGCACGTTCAAGAATCTTTGAGAAGATAGACAATACAGATATAGGTCTAAAGTTCGAGGGATCTGTCTTAGTCCCAGCTTTGTGAACAGGAGTAACTACTGTATGTTTCCAATCAGTTGGTAAAGTTCCCTCGTTTATAGTTCTATTCATAAGGAGCAGAAGAGGTTCTGCAAGACCAGGGGCTCCATCCTTTATGGTATATCTGGCATACCAGATGATTTCTTTGTATTAACTGTGCATAGTTGGGTATAAACAAACTCTACAGAAATTGAACTCAATTCAAAATGTACATTTTGATCTAGATTTCCCATTAGTTGCATAGGAGAAATTTGAGAGATCAATGGAAGAGACAGCAGCTATAGAGCTGAAGAGTTAAACCAAACCTTGATGATATTTTCATAGGGTCTATGATTGTAAGCCCCTTCAATCATTGATTGAGGCATGTTTATCAATTAGTGTCTCTTTAAATGACATCCACAACTCTTCAACTGTAAGAGATGTATCAATAACATCCCAAGACGATACAGCGATGAAATAAGTATCTTATGCTTGTTTGGGAGCATAATTTCCAGCCAAATCATTTTGATTTCGCTATAGGTCAGCCCCTTGGGCACGCAATGAAGTTAGATTTATAGGATATTGCAGTACCACCACCTCTCCGTTTGTCTTTCCGATCATTTCTTACAAAACTATATCATTCAATAGCAAGCTCAGCATCTCGCCAGAAGCAGATTAACTATGTTTCGTTTAAGCAGAGCACATCAAATGGATTTTCATGCAGCAGGATCTTTTATAGTTCATCAAGATGTTTCAGCAGACCATGCATGTTTAGGTGACCAATCTTGAGACCAGGTTTTGAAAGCCTTGGGTCACACCAACCTGGATTGGTTGCTACATCACAAGATAAAGATATCATCAGCGAAGCAATGCCGGTGTATTGGATGATCTTGAGAAATTTGATGAGTTTATTCGAGTGTGAAATATCGGTGCCAGGTGAAGGCCGCCTCAAAGGCGCCCGATATAACATCAATTTTTGGGATGCTTCAGGTGCAGCTAATTCTTTACTAGCGTTTCTAGGCAAGGATCCAGCAAATATTATCAAGAAAAATACTTGAATCAGACGTTTTTGCCAAGTATATCACAGAGCTGTAAAATGTACACCAACCATCTTGAATTAATCACTATATGGTTGATTTGATGGTTCTGATGTAGCAACCATCTCCATGCTTGCTGGAGAATATGGAAAATACAAAGCAATAAAATAACACACACACAGTTTGGAGGTCATCATGAAGGTATGTTTGTGAAGCTTGTTGAAAAGCTTTCTGAGCATGAACACTCCAACCCAGAAGCAACCATTGACTACCAGTTGTATCCTGGGGACAATAGTCCACTTATTGTCAGTGTGGTCACACCACTTATGAAATGTCTCCATAAAGACATTGAACAGTCTGGAGAACTCTAACACAAAAGCACACAATTTGAAAGCTTTTTTGTTGTGCACACAGTGTTGCAGGGGCATTGCCATGTATGTGGCCTGCTAATTACCAGTGATGGGAAAGAGAGCAGCATAAAACAAGTGTTTACCATGCTGAAGAATTGTCTCCCTGACTATGCATAATATGGCAATGGCCCATCATTGGGCCCGAAAATTATGTTAACTGACATTTGTCAAGAACAGAAAAATGCTTTGAAAGCTGTGTGGCCATCTGTTATTTCATTGCTTTGTATTTTCCATATTCTCCAGCAAGATGGAGATGGTTGCTGGATAAGAATCAACCAAAATGCTAGAACTGAAATCTTGGGTTTACTTAAGAAAGCCCTGTATGCCACATCTGAAGATATGTTTGAAGAAAGCTTTGATGAACTTCTTGATGAGATGGAAGAAACATACCCTCAAGCCTTCAAGTATTTTGAAGGCTTGTATATGGAAAAGAAAGAATTTGCTCTTTGTTTTGGAACTTCTTTGCCTGTCAGAGGGAACCAAACGAACAATTTTGTCGAGTCACAGTTCCTGGTATAATTCTTGCTAGGGTAAAAGAATACAATGTTGTTACACTTTCTGATAGACTTACTGTTGATTTAGTACCTGCTCTCAATTGTTGATTGATGTTTTGAAGGTCACTACAGGAGTCGTTTCATGGGGGAAACAAAAGCACAAGGGTGATGGAGCTCAAGTATTCAAAGTCCATCAGAAGTTAGGAGTTTCCAAATGGAATTTTCCAAGTTAGCAGTATATCACAAGACAAGAACTGGTATGTGTTTCTGTTTTCACAAGTTACTTACAATATAGTCATTTGTTTATGCTGTTGTGTCATAATCAGACTTTCAAACTGTTTCAATTTCACTAGTTATGTTAATTATTTCAATATTTTTTAAGCCTGGCGCACACTAGAGCTATGTGCTTAGTAAAATGTCATTTGTGACTGTTGGCATAAGGAGATAGCTCTTGTGTGTGGGTGATTTATGAACGACTGTTGTGCCACTTATGGCAAATATAATTTGTGCCACATTCGGCAAATATCTAACATGTTTGATAATTTCTGCCTTGTGTGCCAAAATCTATTCATGTGCGGCGAACGAAACCTATCTGCTTATGCAGCCTAGTCCCAGTCGTTCTGAAGCAAGCACGAGAAAAAATGTGGATGTAGTACTGACGAGACTGCCGCCTAGGTGTGACGTCACCGCTAAACTTGCTTCAGAACGCCTAGCAGATTTCAGTATTTTTAATATGGCGGAAAATTTATATATACAAATAACCTTGTGAATACGACAATGTTCGTTGATCATGTTTGATGACTACATAACCAAATTCAAACTGTATTAAAAATGTGCTCAATAAAAAAACATACAAATTTACGATACTGAGTTTGAGCAATGGTCGTATAATCATTGATGTTATTTACATATTTGCAAGTTGTAATCAACACTAGACCATACTGGTATACACAACTACGCTTTCTACTTGACAGGTTTAAGTAGCTGAGGAGATTGGAAATATTTGCCTGACATGACTGTGTTGTCAAAACATTTTTAGTCTGAGACTCAGCATAATTTTCAAGCTGTTAGATAGCATTTAATATGGCTTTATATTTTAGTAAACACGAGTCATATTTAGCCTGTTATTCCATTCTAACCGTATGGTAGCAAAACGTAGCCTATTTCATTGTTCCGACAGCATTAGAGCAAAACTAATGACTTAATTATTGAACGCTAAGGAAATTTCCATAACATTTTCTATTTAAAAATGCGGTATGCTTGGTAACCAGGCCAGGGACCATTTTTTTGAAATCAGGGACCATTTTACCAAAACCTGCTAGGCTCTCTTGTTGAAGCGTTCCGCACAGCACACCCAGGCATAAAACTTTTAAGACTTATTTAAATATATGAAAGCAGCGAATAGAGAGAGAGCCTGGGACTAGGCTGCTGCTTACGGTTTGTCGTAACACACATGTGTAGTATACGAAAGTAAACGTCCAAGATGGCGGCGCAAAATGAATTGCTGGCCAAGGCAATTTTCGAAGACAAACTTGTCAATCTGTGGCCTGAATACAGATGTTTATACGTTGTAAGTTCTGCAGAATTTAGAAACAGGGACAATAGGGAATGTGCCGTTACAGAAATAGCCAGTAAGCTTTCTCAAACAGGTAATATATTAGCACTTGGATAACTGTCACTAAACTGTGTTTACCATTTTTAGTTAAATTTTCCTGCCACGATGCAGCATCCATTTTCGGGGAAAATGTATACTACTTGAAAATCCTAGGAAATGTTGGTCAAAACATGACAACACCCCCCCCTAATGTTGATGGCTTCACAACGTCCCTGTCAGAAAAGAGTACAAATTTCGATGATGGGTTACTATATCATTCCATAATCGTAATAACATGGATACTGTAGTCATGCAAAAAACTTTCTTTTTATTATCCACTGTGAAAATCACAGTAAACAAATGTTTTTATTATCTTTTTAGGTCAAATATGCATCGTTTGACAGTGACATGACGTAAGGACTTCTAAGATCAATTGTACTTGCAATTTTGTCTGTAATACTTGTAAGTTTGTGGGACAATCACATTCTTAAACAAATTAATATTGACATTTCAAAACGTTTAATTAATTAGCTTGCCTTAGCTTCTTCTAGCCATGTATTCTTAAACCACTTTTGAAATTTTAAGTGATTCAACCATACTTCACTCTGCTGAAGGACTGAGAGATTTTTGTGATAATCATCTTCTGTGTTTGACTTTGCAACAGTTTGCAGCAGTTTTAGAACGTCATCTTTCTTGTGCATTAAGCCATTATCACCTTTCTTAAGCCATTGCTCCCAGGCTTGTTCACAATGAAAGTCGCATATATAAGTTGTCGTCCCTGAATTAACATTAAGAACAAGGCACTTTAAGATTTTATACTGGAGAATAAACATACTATTTACCCACAACAAGAGTAACTCCAAAAACAGGGGATTCGTAATATATATGGAGAATAATACATGGTGCGGCCAAGCACCCATGTATTTTTCGTGATAATTGAAAAGCAATAATTTTCACATGTGAGGATATCATAAATAATCTTCACATGTGAGATTATCACTTTTATCAGTGCTTGAAATCTCTATAAAGCACTATACTTTATATAATAAATAGAGATTACGTCATGGTTGACGAGTGCGTATGATTTTTATTCACGAGTTGTGAAAGATTACTAACGAACAAGTGAGCACAGCGAACAAGTGAGTTAGTAATCTTTCACAATGAGTGAATAAAATCGTACAAACGAGTCAACCATGACGTAATTTGTTTATTATATATATAATTAACCACGGTGGTCGGTTGCTAAGTAGTTTTCTCCCGGAAGCACGGGCTCAGATATTCATGCGGTTTTCCCCATTAGACTAGATTTTCCCTCGCAAATTATTTAAAATATGGCGGTCTCTGAGCAACTTTTAGCTGCACTTTCTTGCCTTCAACTCGGATCATCCGGTGATGACACCGAAAGATCTGATCGGTTTTGGAATCGTTCGTCTGTAGCTATGAAATTTTCAGTGGAGCGTCTTTGGATGGATGCAGTTTGGAAGTGCGAAACTAAACCAAATTATGGTATGCGTGGTCTAGATGCCATCCTTGAGGAGCGAGCTTCGAACAAGTTGGAGCTGACTGGGCCGCTTATTGATAGTTTTTTCGTGAGTTGGGGAAAGCTATGTACGTAAAGCTTGGGAGATCAAGGAATACTGGTCTTATGCCGCCTGTTAAGCTCTTTGTGCCTTACGCAATGTTTCGACACTTGTGTAATGTTGCTGTTGGCTATGGCGGCTCAATGAAAAGCAGCAAGACGACGCTGGCTGTAAATATTGAGTCTTTCGAAGCCGCTTCAAAAATTTTCTCGCCTGTGGGATTTGGTGGCCAGAATTATTTAAAGAAAAGGCTATTCGACAAGATGAGAGTGAACAGTCGCACTATATTGCAATACTCGGGAAGAGCATCTGTTGTTGTTGGGAAATCAACACCCGTAATATTTGATTACAACATGAAGCAAGAAAAGCTAACTTTAATATTTTATGTTCAGCGCTATGACAAGGCTGATTTCTGTTTGGACTTATGGCTTCAAGCCCTTATGAACAAAGACTAAAGACTATAATTTGCCAAAATTATATCATAGAATTTTTATATATATTTGTAAATATATTTGCATTTCATAACTGGACAGTTGAACTAATTTTATAGTGCCTAATGGATTGTGCAGACTGCAGACATATTAGAGGGTATAAATATTGTTCTCGGTTAAATTCCATAGCAAGTTTAACTCTTTATCGACAAGCGACATTTTGACGATTTTACAACTCAATTGTTTATAACGTAAATATCTCAGCGCGTATTCACCCCCCTTTAAAACAAAGAATACCATTTAAATCCTAATAAAATAACCTTTTCAACGGGGGGTTGAATGCCGTCAAAGCATTACACAAACCGAAACAATCATATATTTACTCACCGCTTGGCCAAAATTTCGGAATTTCGTTTCCACAATAGCGTAAATAACTTGAGAATTCTTCAGAGTTCGGCTCAAGTCAATATGAGTGAAATATGTGCTGTATTCAAGCGCTTTTATATCCAGAATTTCACTTGAATACAGCCACTGGAAATGTTTATTTTGAGTTTTTAAAAATATCGGGTTTTTCTTGGTTTTTCTCGCACGCGCCTGCCACACGCTAAAATTGGCGAATAAGAAGTACCCGTAGCCCGATGCACGTGCAAATCATGCTGCAGATGTAATTTGACCTTTAGAATCGATTTCCGACGTTTCCCGAGCGCTAGGATGTAAACACGCGATGTTTGGCCAATTTAAATCGCATTTCCGGTCAAAAAATATCCCGCTGAGTTCGCTAATATCGCAACAGATTGAAATATCGAAATAAAAGACGAAGAACTGAGGCTACAAGCCTCAAAATAACACTGTAAATAGTGTTTTTGATTGTGAATCGAACAAGACTACAACAAAAAATACATGTTTGAAGGGGCCGAAGTTGTGTCTGGCAAAAGGTATGGCTTTAGTGATAAATTGTTTACATTTTTCGAACAAATATGTAATTTGTTGAAATATGATATGTCTTGACCCTTCAAAGGTCATAAATCGCTATAATGTTTGTCTTTGACTAAAACTATCATTATGAATCAGGAAATATTATTTCGCTGAATTGAATGGTAGTATTTTCATCTACGTAGCATGTACTGAACCGAAGATATGAACCTCCAAAATACTATTGCAGTTGTGCAAAATCGCATTTCCGGTCAAAAAATATCCCGTTGACTTCACTAACATCGCAACAGAATGAAATATCGAAATAAAAGACGAAAACCCGAGGCTACAAGCCTCAAAATAACACTGTAAATAGTGTTTTTGATTGTGAATCAAACAAGACTACAATGAAAAACACATGTTCGAAGGGGCCAAAGTTGTGTCCAGCGAAAGGCATGGTTTTAGTGCTACATTGTTTATATTTTTAGAACAAATATATAATTTGTTGAAATATGATACCTCTCGACCCTTCAAAGGTCATAAATCGCTATAATATTTGTGTTTGACTAAAACTATCACTAGGAATCAGGAGATATTATTTCGCTGAATCGAATGGTAGTATTTTCATCTACGTAGCATGTACTGAACCGAAGATATGAACCTCCAAAATACTATTGCACATCTGCAATAGTTTTCACAGGGCCAGTCGAAAAGGAGTTAAACGCAAAAATTACTTAGTAAATGTGCTAGCCTACCTGTTGAACAATTTACATTCCGTCAGCTCTGCTGTGTCGTCGATAAAACAACATGATTTACCATTTACTTTGCTCGTATTTATGCCGTGATGTACCATCGATGTCTCTGTCACCATGTGCTTAAGTCACTGACCTCGGAATTGCAACTGGACATCATCTATGTCACTGATCTCAGAATGCAACTGAAGAAAGCTGCGCTGTTAGGGACTGTTCATAAAGTAAAAGGGGGCGGGGCGGGGGATGTGCTAATTTTTCGATTTAAAGTACCCCAATACATGTAATACAGTACTGTAGAATTTGAAGTGTGGTGAATGATAATATTAGAGACCTTAAGATTTGCGTTTACTTCGAACCGCAAACTGCAGTTTGTCGTCAGCCGTTTGCCGTTGGCGGTTAGTATTTTTAGGTTATTAAGATTAAAGTGTATGAAAATACCGCAAGCCGTTACTATATGACAGGCTACATGAAGTAGTTCAGCGTGGCAGCAAAACAAACAAATATGGCGACGGCGCGAAGGTACGTCTTTCATATTTGACATTGATTATATTGCTGTTTTCTCCTTTTCAGATAAAAAGTATTTAATAATGTATATTTGCTCTGGTTTTAGGAGAAGCTTTAGAGATGTTGTAACAGTGATGTCGTACGATGATAGTAGCGATTCTTCAAACAGCAGTAGTGATGAAGAAGACCTCGATTTGCTATTTGTTGACGTAGCGTTTGGGGAAGGCCGTGTGCTCGATAGCAGGCCAAACATTTTGGATTTTACAGAAATAGAGTGCGAAGAAATGTTTAGGTACAGTAGTTTCCTCTTCTATTCTATTCTATTTCCCAGCATAGAAATTAATACCCTAATCCCTCTCCTAGTCTCCTCCCTATATCTTTTCAACACATTGTTTGTAATATTGATAATAATAATTTATATTTAATATATGTATATATATATATATTTGATATGTACACTATGGCTTTTATAGTTTCACCCTTCGTCAGTATGTTCATGCATGTAATCTTTTCATTTATTATTTTCACTTACCAGGTTTGAAAAAGGTGATATGCCTCGTCTTCTTGAGGCATTACAAATTCCAGCTGTCTATACTGGTTATCAGGGCTCTGTTTTTAACGGCATGGAAGGACTTATGGTTATGCTGCGTCGGTTAACATATCCCAATAGATGGTGTGATTTGGTGAAAATTTTTGGCAGATCCGAGGCTGAGCTTAGCATACTTTTTAATATGGTAACTTATTAAAATTTACATGCTTAGTAAAAGTATCTAAAGGATATAAGACCCTATGCATTTAGTGTAAAATTAAATATAATAATTGTGACATTAATTGTTGGCATGAAATCAAACAAATTGATGTTATTACTCTTGTAGGTAATTAATGACATATATACTCGCTTTAACCATTTGCTCACTTCTTTGGATTTGGCATGGCTGGATCCTGCCATCTTTGCTGATGCAGTACACTGCAAAGGAGCACCGCTGAACCAGTGCTGGGGATTTATAGATGGAACTACCCGACGTATTGCCAGGCCTGTTCGAAACCAGAATGTTATGTACAGTGGTCACAAAAGAATCCACTGCATTAAATTTCAGGTACGGAATGTAAAAAGTAACATATAGATATAAATATATCTCTAGATTTAAATATTTCACAAGACCATTGGCAGAGGGCATCTCTTGGAACTGGAACTAATATCAATAAAGCCAAATCTTATACTCATTTGTTTTCCATTTCTAGTCTGTACTTGCTCCTAATGGTTTGATCGCCCACCTGTTTGGGCCCATAGAAGGCAGAAGACATGACGCTTTCATGCTAGGAGTCAGTGGCCTACTACCGCTACTTGAAAGGATTATCAAACCTAACGGTGAACCATATGTTGTCTATGGCGACCCAGCTTATGGAATATCACGCCATATTATATCCCCATTTAAAGGAGCACATTTAACTGAACCACAACAACAATTTAATCGTGATATGAGTGAAGTTCGTGTATGTGTCGAATGGGGATTTGGTAAAATCGCACAATATTTTGCATATTTGGACTTCCAGAAGAACTTGAAAGTTCTCCTCCAACCAGTTGCTAAATACTATGCAGTGGGAGCCCTGTTGATCAACTGCCATACATGTCTTTATGGCTCTGTAGCCAGTTCATTTTTTAACCTGGATCCTCCATTACTTGAAGATTACTTGACCAATAGGAACTAGGAACTAGAAGGCCCAGTTTTGTCCATACCATGCCAAACAAAAACATGACAATTGTTATTGTTGAGTACATATATTTATTCATATAACTTAATTTATTCATATAACAATCAATGAAATAAATTATTTATACATATTTACATATAACATAATTAACTTTGTACAAATTTTGTACTGTACATACCAACTTTATCAACAGGGTAGAATAAATAACTTTGGTGGAGTGTTAACTTTTGCTTTTCAACAGTATGAAACATGAAGGAGTTAACAACTATAACAACTTGTCTTTTAGGAGACTTAACATCATTCTCTTTTCTTCTAGTTCCAAATCAAGTCTTTCTTTCCGTTCAGCTGCCTCGATTTCAAATTTTTGTTTCTCAAACTCAAATTCTAACATCCTCTGCTTGAGCTCTTGCTCCTTTAGACTTGCTTTCCTGTCATACTTTTCTTCCAGCATGTTCATAACAGAGAGCCTGCTAGCTCTTTTTCTTGGTTTTCTAGACACTGATATAATATAATATAATATTAACATAATATTAATATATCATGACATGATATAATATAATAATAAGAGAAATTTAAATAGAAACCTTGCTACTGTAAGAAAAATCAGACACTATTTAGATGGTGTTTTCCCCCCTTGCTCAAATCTTTGTTGGTGCAGGAGCACCAAGAGCAGACTCCTCATCTAAATCGCCTAAAGTTACTGTACCTTTCTTTGCTGGTGCAGGAGCACCAAGAGCAGACTCCTCATCTAAATCGTCATCATTTTCTGAACCAGAATCACTTTCATGCGGAAGCACTGCAATAAATCAACAACTTGTAACGTGCTTATTCATTTAAAGCACTTGTCAATGGGAACCCCCATCCATCACTTTCATGCGGAAGCACTGCAATAAATCAACAACTTGTAACGTGCTTATTCATTTAAAGCACTTGTCAATGGGAACCCCCATCCTGGTAAATGTGGGCAAATGATTGGCGATTCTCCGGTAAATGTGGGCAAATGATTGGCGATTCTCTTTTGCAAAACTTCCCCCAGTGGTTGGGTGATTGTAAATGTGGGCAAATGATTGGCGATTCTCTTGCAAAACTTCCCCCAGTGGTTGGGTGATTAGCACAGTTTAGCAGGATAATTTTTGGGGGATCAAAGTATTATATAATTTAATTTAATTTAATTTAATTGAAAAATAATTTTTCCATCAGAATTTAGTGGGGGTTTTAAGGGGTTCAGACTAAATACATATACTGCCCCCATGTGGTAGGGCATTTTCCCAGATTTTGTTTCACCTTAAGTCTAACACCCCATGTTTCTCCAGGGTGGGGGTATGGGGGTTCCCATTGACAAGTGGGAACACATTCATAGGGTACACACTCAGAGAATATTATTGATGTGCATTTAATAATTAAGTGAATTAACTCAATTAGCTGCTGCAAGAATCTTTTGACAACTAAAATCCCTCAGCTTTCTTTAGACAGAGTAAAAGGAGAAAGTCAGGCATGTTGTTGCTCAATAGGTTGACATACTATTTAAAGGGGTTGAAGAGTCCTTAAAAAGTTAATTATACTAAAGCCAAATTGCATTGGCACACAAGTTTATACATTACAGAGTGTGAAATCTTACTTGACATTCCAGATAAAGCTTCATTCCTCATCTCAGTTCCTTTTGCTTTGTCCAGCCTTTCTTTTTCCTTTTTCCGCTCTCTTCCTTTGATCTTTACGTTTTTTAAGTCTTCTATATCTCTCTTGTAAGTACTTATATCTTCTAACAACTGATGCAGTTCAGAGTACTCCTCTTCAGTACCAGATCTAAAACGTATAATTAATCACACACAACGCAGTTGTATTCACAAGTCTATAAATATCAACCTGTACTCGATTTAAACGCAGTTGTATTCACAAGTCTATAAATATCAACCTGTACTGTATTGACAGTCTAAAATTTATATTCAAAATATATACAGTAGCTTACTTTTTAAGATTTTTCTTATCCTCTTCATTGTATTTCATAAGTAAACGGTCAACTCTCTCTCTACAACCTCTTCCTTTTAGGATTACCACTTTTTCTGCAATGCTGAATATTTCACTCAAGGTTTCAGCTACACTTTCCCATTCCATTGGCGACGAGGGTCTTCGTGCGAGAACTTCCTTGCACAATAATATGTCATAGGCCACATTTGACCATCTGAACGGGGCCATTTTCTAGATAAAATATCAGTTAATGTCTAAGTTACGTCTGAGTTGACGATATTTCAAAGAAATGTACACAATTTATAAACTCTTGCAAATCTAGCGAAAGTCAACTTGTTTTGGAATGCCTGGCGCCATCTTTGTTTTCATCGTGCTCGTACAACTTGCTTTTAAAAGTCAAAACTCGCCTGGAAACTTTCTATAGAACCTCATAAATATTAAAATCCAGTACTTGTGAAATAAAAGAAGCAATCTGTAGGATATAAACGTGGCTTTACAATGGTTTAGTAGCAATAAAACTCTGCAGTAATTGACTTACCTCTAGAAGCACTCTTTCGCGTTCAAACGTGAACCTCAGACGGCAAACTTGATGGCAAGGTGAAGGTCACGTGACATTTTCACGTTCGCGGTTCGAAGTAAACGCAAATCTTAAGGTCTCTATTCTTGAGATCTTCCAAGCAGAGGGAATGAGTTAGCATCAATACAGGAGTTTATAATGTGTGTCAGAGGAGCTGCGATTATATCAGCAACTGGTTTAATGTACTTTGATGGAATTTGATCAGGACCTGTTGAACTATCATTACGAAGATTATGCAATTCTTTTAATACTTCTGCTTGGCTGACCTTATTCAAACTGAAACTTTGCTCAGTGGAAATAGGCAAAGAGTCAATGTAAGCGTAGAGATCGTTTTTGCTAACGTTATTCGTGTAGCCCAATGTCCGCTGAACAGTACAAGCAAAATGCAAATTCAATTCGTTTGGGTCATGTCGAAGTGGGGTTTAAAATAGAATGAATTACTTTCCAGATATTTTTGGAGTTTCTGGAGGATAAGACTGTTTGGTAGAAGGATCGTTTAGCCGCCTTGATCTTGGTTTTTAGACTGTTATGAACCTTTCTGAAAGCATTCCATATACTGTCAAGAGAGGTCTTGTATGCTTCAAAGTGCAATTTATTGCGTTGGATTTGGAGAGTTTGTATATCGCCGGTTTTGAGCCACGGACATGGGGGACGAGTGACTTTTACTCGCTTTATTGGCGTGTGACGATCAATGCAGTCTTGGATTAGAGTGTTAAATGACTCAAGCATATCTTCAGGATCGCTGAAGGCATAGATTGCACTGAATGGCAGTGAGGAAACGTCAGTGTAGTATGTTGCCATGTCTACGTTTTTTTCATCACGAATTATTTTGTATCGTGGCTGAAAACAGGAGGTGCGGACATTTAGGCAAATGTAAGGGGCGTCGTGGTCGCTGACAGAAGGACAGGCTAAAACGTTAAAGTAAGAAACACAGCGAGGCTTATTAGAAATAACATGATCAATTAAAGTTTTTGAGGATTGTGCAATTCTAGTTGGTGTGGTAATATGTTGATGCAGATTTAATGACTGAAGCATATCATTGTATGATCTTGTTATCGGGTCAGAAGGTTTCATAAGATCAATGTTCATATCTCCCATTAAAATAAGTAGGCCGTCCCAAGTTGTAATTATATCAATGAGTAGAGATTCGATTGTATCTAACCATTGTTGTGTTGGCATTATGCGTTCCGAGCGATATATCGTGCCAAGCAACAGTTTGCTATTTGTGTTTCGACCTGGCACCTCAAGCCATAGAACCTCTAAATCAGGATGTAGCTGTTCAAAGTCTGTACTTATGAAGGTATATCATCACGTATGTAGGCGCCAAGCTTGTGATGAAAAATATTCATTAATTCTCCTTGTGATGAAAAGAGTGGAAGGATTCTCACAACTTCACCAAACACCAAGGACCTACCAGAAGAGAAGTGCACAGTACTGGGAACACAAATTAAAGGAGAAGCAGACAAAGCAAAAGCCCAGAATGGATGATGAGAAACAAGCACATATCAATGAGAATAATGATTCCAATAATGTACCAGATACTGAGAACATGTCACCTACAGAGCTTCGGCAGGCCCTGAGAAAGATTGGCATTAAAACGTGTGTGAGGAATGTTAAGCAACTGCAAGAAATGTTCCAGGACGCAGTACAAAATGCACATGAGGCAGTGTAAAACTGCACTGACTGTTTGTAAACTGAAAAAGGAAGGGGGCAGCATATCGACTTAATATAGGGTGTATAAAAAAAAGGTAATCGAACTTCAGCGCGCTATTATACGTGAATTACTCTGTGTATGAACAATTGGTTTTCATATTCGGAAAGATCAGGCTTTTAGCTATTGAATGACATGCTTTTTATACCAAGTGGAGAAAAAATAAGCATGTACGAGGCTGATTAAAAATGTTAGTCAAAATCGCATATTTTCACCTCTGTGCCTAATTAAAACAGTGCATAACAAAAGAAAAAAGCAATTAATCACGAACGTGTCGTAGCTAGCTAAGATTATGAATATGTGTGCAGTTTAATGAAGTGAAATTCATCAACTTAAGTCCTAAAGGGAATTCATTTTCAACTCTCAACGGTGAAAATATGCGATTCTGACTAAGATTTTTTATCGGATTCGTATTTGCTCATTTTTTATCCATTTGGCATGAATAAGATGTCATTTAACAGCTAATAGCATGATCTTTTCGAATGTGAAAAAATCTCGTTCATACTTAGAGTAATTCAGACACAATAGCGCGCTGAAGTTCGATTACCTTTTTTTTTATACACCCTGTATTATTACATATGCACAGTTTGGTTTAAAAATAAGTAATGAATTATATATGTATATATAATTTATTTAGTACTATAACTTATTTACATTACATGGACGTCTTACACTGTCAATACAAAGTTTTTCAATAGGCATTTTGGGTGCCTGTGTTAATATGCCATCCCTAATTATTTGGTGGTTGGGCGTCTGACTTAAAATTGGCTTAATTTTAAAAGGAGGCATTATTGCCTTCCCTTCTCCATGTAAGCTAAAAGTATACCACCAATACTCTGGAAGTTGCATACAGCACATGTCCTCAATAGCATACAACCAAAACCCTTTATGGTTTGACTCTGTACCTTTTCCATGGATGATATAGCGCCATAAACCAAGTCCATGGGGACATATGTGGGTGCAGTTGACTTTGATCTTAGCATTGTCAGTATTCCCAGGTATAACTGTCTGCTTGCAGTTTCCAACCTTTCATGGCTAGGCACTGGAGGCATTTCGTAACTTCTAGAGAATAAAAAATATTCATTAAGTATTGTGAAGCAGTTCAATTTTTGACATGGAATTAAAATTAATACCACTAGGCTACCCTAGGGCTAGGGGCTAGGTATAAGTTAATGCCTATCAAGTTAGCTTACCATGTAGCAATGGCTACAATGTAGGCTTCTACAGTTCTATTGGACACAACATGTTAGCATATAAAAATAGCTATCATTATGCATCTATCATCTCTGACATTATATATTTAAAAGCTTTAGAACAATTTAATTAGCTTTAGAATAAATATAATTTTCTTGTTTTAATACCTCGATAACTTGCCAAATTCTTGGTAAAGCATTACAGTTTCCTGGTAAAAGACTGCAGAAATCACTTCCGGAGTGTTTTTTTTTACCCTAGACAGGGATTTTGATTGGCTTAGGCAGAAAAACAAACCTTTTAGAGCAATTTTCACGATTATCACACACGGCGCACGAGCGTTGTAATTTATAATTGTGTTGTAATTGTATTGTTTGAATTGCATCCTCAAGACGTTCTTGGCTTTATTTTGCAATTTTTTTATTATCTTGTTTTCATGGAGTAATAAGGCAATGAAATTTGAAATTTTCAAATTTTATCAGCCAAAGTTTTTGCAAACTGCTAAAGTGGGAAACTGGTCACAGTGGATGACAAACTGGGAAAGATTATTGAAATGGGAATGTCTAAAAATCATCGAAATACTTGCCTTGAAACTCCAGACACAACTCCCAATGCCAGGTTGAGATACTTGTCTTTGTACGAAGACATTACGTCTTTACTAGCACTATCAGTTTGCAAAATAAAGCCAAGAACGTCTTGAGGATGCGATTCAAACAATACAATTACAACACAATTATACATTACAACGCTTGTGCGCCATGCGTGATAATCGGGAAAATTGCTCTAAAAGGTTTGTTTTTCTGCCTAAGCCAATCAAAATCTGTATCTAGTGTAAAAAAACACTCCGGAAGTGATTTCTGCAGTCTTTTACCAGGAAACTGTAATGCTTTACCAAGAATCTGGAGTCTGAAGTTGGCCGAACACTTTCCGAGCACGAGAATTGCCATAATAGGCATAGATTATTTTGCAATTTCCCGAGACTGCTCCAAGCTATAGAATGAAAGATGGCGACTCTTTTAGTATATTTGTCTTTATTATACGTTGAAAAGAAGCAAAGATACAAGCATTTGAATCAGGCGGAACATTCAAAATGCAACAGCAAAATTGGTAATGCGTCTTTTGCATAAATTTCACCGCATTGATCATTTCAAGGTAAGAAATTCGCTTGAAATTGAGCGAGAAACAACAAAATTATACAAATATTTCGGAATATATAGTATCGATCAAGCAGAATTTTTTGGTGGTATTTTCGTATTTCCACTGCAAATACTAGCGGAGCTCTTTATTATTTTAATCTTCCCATCATATACCTCGGAAATCAATTCTGGCGGATCAAATTGAGTTAAATTTAAGTTATTCGCAATAAAACTTGTCGGCAAAAGGAAATATCTATTGTTTACCTTTGTGATGACCGGGAACACGTTCAGCGTTACTCGCGGAGCTTTTATAAATTTATATCGGCAATTATCATAAATATAAAATAGTGTTTATAAGTTCTTATATTTGAATACAAACACCACCTTGTAATTTTTTTAAGCTTTTGGAAAGCCTTTATAATTGATCGTTTTAAAGTTGATTAAAATTACTAAATAGTTGCACGCCAACATAATGTACAATATATTATCGTTGTTTAATTAATATGTACTGATGAGTGTGCCATAAATAGAATACACGCTATATTACAAAAGCAACAATATACTAAACTTTATAGTTAACTTGCTACCTGCATAGTTATTTTTCGTGTGTTAATTCTTCAACAAACAATTTAATCTCACAAATTTAATCTTTAATCAAACATTCGGGAGTTGTCGAAAAAATTTCGAGGTTAGTAAATTGTGTTACTGTAGTCTGTACGCCAAGGGGATTACGTTTGTAGCCAATGTTTAAGTTTCTCTAATTTATAAAAAAATATTCAAACACTCATTAATAATTCATAAGCTTATTGGCAAATCATGCCAACCATAATATGTCACGTGCAGTGGCTTTAAACCTGATAAAACACTTCTAATTAGTATTTTTTATATAAAGAATACTAATAAGGCAGTATATCTATTGAATTTGTAGTCGTGCTTGAAGCCGTTTAATAAACTCGCAGGTCGTGTTTTATTAGGTCTAAAGTCACTCGCGCTGCGCGCTCGTGGCTTTAAACCTAATAAAACACTCCTGCTTGTTTATTAAACAGTACATAAAAAACCACGAAAATAATATTGTTAACCCAAATCAAGTACTAAAAACACCACATGCAAACTACAATGTTATGTATTTTCTTTTGCTATAATTTATACTACAATTATGAGACAAATCAAATTTTGCCGAAAAATACCAATTGAAGTTGAAAGTTATTCACAGAATGGTGATTAGCTGCAAACTACTGTAAAATTATTATTATTGCTGTATAGATTAAAGATAAAGGACAGATCTCAGTATACGTTACAGCTAGTCAATGTCAATGCAACTAAGATCGTTTTATACAATGAATTGAATGGTTTGCATGAAAGGACAAAAATTCTGCCAAATGGGCAATGCGGAAGACTTTCAACAGAATATAATAACAAGTTCATGGATTTATTAATTTGATGCAACGTTACGGCCACACACATTTTCGACATTGTACTTGTCCGCTTATGAGGGATACAATGTCCTACACAAATTTATTTCTTCTGACCGTTTTAGACCTCAAAAATCTGTTGCATTTCATCGATCAAATTAAACTTTTCTGAGTTAAATACAATGATTGTGCAATATATTTTTACACTATAAAAACTCCGCGAACAACATTGAACGGTTATCACAAAGGTAAACAATAGAGCTATTTATAGCAATAATTTATGAATTTTGCACTCCTTCATATTCCTTTTGCGGACAAATTTTATTGCAAATAACATAACTTTAAGTATTCTACTTTAACCCTAAAAGTGTTTTAGACACCAGGTAGGTTGCACTTTTGAGAAATTTTAGTTTGAATTTTGTACCTAATCATTAGTTGTTCGGCTAACGAAAATATCGACTTCCTTGGATGGAGACTAGTAGGCTTAAAATAAGATGTACATTCAAATTCTTTCAACATTCTAAACGAAGAATATGTCTCAATATGCCGAAAAAAATTTTTAATTTGACGCGAAACTTTCTGAGTTATGATGCACAATTTAACACACATTTGACCGCCATTTTCGGGGTCAAATTTCAGTGTTGTGACAAAAATTCATCATAACTCAAAATAAAAGAAAAATTTAAAAATTCTAATATTAATTTAATACCTTTTAGGACAAATGTAGTTGATGGTAAAAATATAAAGGAAATCTAATTTTCAACCTGAAACGTTCTGCATGGCTCTTAGTGAGACAGCCACTTAAAGGGGAAGCCTCAGAAGGTTGTCTCCAATTGGATGGGTTTTTTCTCAAGAACAAAGCAATTCATTGTTGTAAACACAAAAGCAATTGTCAAATTGAGCCAATGAAAACTCTTCCGAGCTACTGCCACTCTTCCGAGCTACTGCGAGGCTACCCGCTTAAAGATCTTTAATATCTTTAAGATCAATGACTATTTAAGTTGTTTATTTATGTACCAGTTTACACGTCTACAAAATTTACCTGAATTTTTTAATGTATACTTTGCACAGAACAATGAAGTGCATCATTACAATACTCGAAATGCTAACAAATTTCATGTAAATTTTAGTAGAACAAATTATGTAAAACATACTATTGTTAACAAGGGAGTTAAGATATGGAATTCACTAGATACAGATATTAGCAGTATTATGTTTTATTGTACTTTTAAGAAAAAGTCAAAAATATTTCTCTTGTAAAATATACTTTAAAATATACTTAATTGTTATTATCTGTAAACTTTGTTCAATTAGCTCATTATTACTTTACTTTATACTTGTATTTGTAAATATTCCTATATTCTATCGATATTACATGATTAACTTACCGTATAAAACAATTGTAAAAATATTATGGAACTAGGGGCCTTTGAACAAAAAACCTGAAAGGGTTTCATGAATGCTCCTAGCCCGTCATATTGTATACTTTGAAGATTGTTAAGTTTTCCATATGGGCAAATAAAATGTAAAATTTATTATTAATCCTATTTAGAATGAATATAATGTATTAAAGTCCCTTGTCACAAAATGAGAGGTTACAATGATTAGAATCTTGTTGAAGCATAGATTATGAAAATACAAAGGATGATTTCGATATATTGAAATAAGTTATGGTGCATAATTCAGCAAGACTACATTATTTTCAAGAGATTCAGATAGATTATAGTTAACTGTAAATGAAAGGTTGTTCAGGCAGCGATAATCAGGAGCTTCAGCAATGGGGCTTCAGAAGCGCAGAAGCGAGGGCCCAGGGGGGCTGCCGCACCCTCACTTTTTTAGTTGGGGGGCTAAATGTCCTTGGGCCCCCCACTTTTTAACAATGGTCGGTAATAAACCACAAAGTTAAATGATATTATTTCAGTTACCTGTGTAGACAAAACAATTTGAAATATTTTATGACATTTTGTTACCTTTAGAACTCGTAAATCTCCTTCTAAAGTGCAGGAAATGGCATTTCAAAGACTTTAGTTTTAAAATTTTCCCGGGGGACATGCCCCTGGACCCCCCTACACTGTTACCTGTCATCACCTGTCTTTGGTGGACACAAAGTGTGTCCCCCACTTTTACAACCATTCCGACGCCCCTGGCGATAATAATCTTCTTGAACTGCAAAATATTCTTTACAACATTTGAGTTCTGTTAACCAGCATTTAAACTTTTGTTTAGCCTTATTTCAATACATCAAAATCACCCCACCCTCCCAACATGTAAATAGCCCGTAAGATGCCTGTTCAGGACGTAGGAAAAATGCAATTTGAATATCAAACACCTTGCACAAAGTCGGAGGTCAGCTAAATATTCTAATTCTAATTCTTAGCTTGGCCTGCATGGTCGGTATAATATGAATACAGTACCTTCAATAATTATAATTTCTTACTTTTGTGTGTATAATTATAATACTTTCTGTGGCAAAGCTAGCTATAGCAACAGCTAGGTCATGCTATGCAAATTTATTATTTGCATTATTCAAATGATGTAGGTTTATTAGCATATAGCATTACCAGTTGCCATGGCTAGCTTGCCACTGAATACTGTCAGTATAATATCATACTGTATATAGAAATACTAAGTCAGTTTTTGTCCCAAATATTGTTTTAATGGCACCTTCATGGCTACCCTTGTTGACATTTTTGTTTAATTAATACATCAGCTTCAGATGACACCATTCATTGTAATGATTAAGATTGTACTCAGCCAGAACTGCAAAACTATATAATAAGAAAACAATTGTGAGCATTATCGAAAAATATAGTATACCCGCGGAAATGTAGTGACACAGTCAGGTGAACATATGAATAGGCCGATAAAATTATTTCATATTATGCTAACAATGGACATAATATCTATTACTGCTGGTAAGTTAATATATGCAGACAACAATCCACACTGGGTTGCTATAGGAATCTTCTGTGCGAATCAAATCGAAACCTTGACATCCCCCCCCTGGCATTTGCTTGTTTAGTATTTGAAGAAGGCGGGAATTTGACCTTTTTTGTAGTGGAAGGTGGGGAATTTGCTTATAGGGGGTCGGGAATTTGAATTTTTCTTTTAATTAAACACATGTGCTGAATCCAAAATGGCGTCAATGACAATGGATGAGTTCAAGTGTGAAGAAATTAACTTTGTCCTTGGTTGGCTACAAGAAAACGGCTTTGAATGATTGAAGAGAGTTTGTGAAGGAAAGAAAAACTTTGTAATTCCAAAATTATGAAATGCTGTAGCTCTAATTCATACATGGGGTGGGTTATTTGAACTCCAATTTTTCACAATACATGGTGTATTTGAACAGGAATTACAAATATATGTAGGGAATTTGACCTGACCAAAACGTCAAAATCCAAGTTCTCGGGGGTATGCCCGGGGGAGATGTCAAGGTTTCGATTTGATTCACAGATTATTAAAGTGCCCTACAGTCATTTTTTAGTCGAAAAACCACCTTAAGTAGTGGACTCCAAGGAGGTTCGTTTGGCCGTATCTTAAATGCAGTATCTATGAGTATGAGTACTTCCGCACACCGGAAGACGCATGCATGCTGTGGTGCGCATGTCAAGTAGCGACAATAACAAGAAATGTAAACAATACCTAAAGGTGGCTTTTCGACTAAAAAATGATTGTAGGGCCCCTTTAAATTAAGCCTGATTATCAATTAGTTGCAAGTTGATATCGACAGGCGTGAACAAGGTTGTGCGGCCCAGTATGAACAGTATTGTTAACATGTTGTTTTTGTCAGTATGAACAGTATTGTTAACATGTTGTTTTTGTTACAACATTGTTCAACTGTAACAACTTGTAACAACATGGTTGACAACTTGTTCATAGTTGGCCACACAACATTGTTCATGCCTGACAACTTGGAACAACATGGTTGACAACTTGTTCATTGTTGGCCGCACAACATTGTTCATGCCTGTCGATATCAACTTGGAACAACATGGTTGACAACTTGTTCATTGTTGGCCGCACAACATTGTTCATGCCTGTCGATATCAACTTGCAACAACCTGTGCGTTTTTAGCCGTGTCATTTGCCATTCTCAGCAACAGTGGAATATAATGTAGCATGACATTTGAGTATAAAAAATCGTATAAAATGACACTATAGCTTGACTAAAACGTGCAATATGTTCTGCCAATTTTTGGCATACACAAGTGAAATACTTGCACCAATATATCAATACAATGTTTATAACTAGTTTTTGCCTCAATGGGCTCTACCACAATGGACAGATCAATAGTTTTTGCCTCAATGGGCTTTATAGTATCGTTATTGTGTGCATCAAAAGGATTCACATGTGTTGTAGTTGTTTTCGCATGCACTGCAGCTGGCATATTACGTGTGTCGATCACATATCTCGTAAGGAAACATGTTCGTATAACATGAAACACTGACAACTTTAGGGAAGTTATCTATACAGACACACATTCGACACCAGGTTCTAAGACAACAAAGCCATTATCCAGAGCTTGCAAGTACATTTTGTCTCCTTGTAATACGACATTATTCAATGTTGTTTTTGACCAATCGATCAGTGGTATATTTTGGGCAGTTAAAAGTGGCGATATTAACTGATAAAAGCACATTGTTTGCCTCTAGATTGAACACTAAAAAGATCATCGCCTTGATTTATATAAGAAGAAAGAAATAGAGCCATATTTACCTGAATTTTCCCAATATTTTCGATTTCTTGCATCCGTATTTAAAAGCTCGAAAACTCTTGAGCACATGGAGATGCGTGAGCAATACAAAATTTTGTTTTGACCGCTCCCCTCATTTAACAAACGTTCCTGAAGCTTTTAATTATTCCCCCCGGATTACGACATCTTTACAGACAGACAGACGGACACAAGATCGAGATGTCGACTATACATAGGTCGCGCGAAAGACTGGGTCGAGTGGACTCTGGAGCAACCACCACGTGTCAAGAATAGGGTGCTGCCTCGCTACGCTCGGCAGCAATTATTACGCCTTCCTTGCATTGAAAACACTCAAATTTCAAGAAAAACCCGCTAAAATTACCTGAATATTTCATGCAAAAAAGTTGTTTTGAGAAACGTTGGAAATTTCTAAGTTTATATTATAGGGGGGGGGGGGTCTCCAGAGAAACGAACATATGGCGTTTCTCATGGACAAACTCGATATCTGAAGCTTCTCTAACAGCCCCGTACCCAGGCGCAAATAACGTACTAAAAATAGCAACACTACAGTGTTTTTATATAGATCCGTGGCTAAGATGAGCGAGCGCGCGGAAGTGCTTGGGGAGGACCCAAAAAACTATAGAAAAATACCAAAGATCTATATAAAAAACTGTAGTGTTGCTGTTTTTAGTACGTTATTTGCGCCTGGGTACGAAGCTACTTCCCTAATACTACAACAACAAAAACAACAACAAAATATGTATTTCACTCATTCAATTAAAATTTACATGAATATATATGGAAATTGAAATATAAATAGCATATGAGTACTGACCGTCTATAACAACCATAGGGGCTACAATCTAGACAGGCAGTATATTTTAGGTCGGTACGATTACTGAAATACAACACAAAACGCAACACAGACACATAATTATAGCCTATTCAATATGAAATAAAATTAAACTAGTATTTTTCAAGAATTTTCTCCTTATTCTTTTTCTAATATTTATAATGAAGTAAGAATTCAGCAGAAGAAAGAATTCTTTAAATACAGACTGAAGAGGATTTCATATTCATTAATTTAGCCAAAACGCAGAAATATATATACCGTAGGACTGACTATCCAGTTAGATACGAAATGAAATAACAACCTTATCAAACACGGTTAACTCGGACTCATGTTGTCTGTTTGGAGTATTGTTTGGCATAGAATGCATTGTTTTGCAAAACAAAAGTACACCAGAATACGATAAATTTGCATTTACTATATTCCATTCTTTGTTTAAGAAAAGAACCACTTTTCGTTGACATGGATTTAGTATATACGTTTACTCACAGCACATATATACTTTACAGATTGGAACAGTACGATATCAAGTAAATGCGATACATGCAGCAATTATACAGTCTCGACATCAGGCTTTTGGTATATAAAATCTCAACTTTCCACCTTTGATACGATAATCTTGAGTAATGCTTAACAGTTAACAATTGCATCAATATATCGAAATTCCAGTCAACCCTATTCAATCTATTAGAAGTTTTGTTCGAAACTATTTGCAGTGAATAATGAATTAATAAGGCATTTGTAAATTCTGAACGCTGATTGGCTAAGAGCCGTGTTGATATAACTCAATGTCAACACGGGAAATTTTCCGCCGCTTCTAAACACGGAAAGTTTTCTTATCCTTCGGGCTTTTGACATCGCTATATATAAAAAAAATATAAAACTTTTTTTCCGTATTGATATATAGTTATATCAACACTCGTGGAAGTTGGAAAAACTCGAAATTGTATGGAAACACTCCGCCCATCGGGCGTCGTGTTTCCATACAATTTCTCGTTTTCCCAATTCCACCCGTGTTGATATAACTGTATATCAACACGGAAAATGTTTTATATTTGTTAAATGTAAACTTTTCCAAACATTTCTTTCTTTATATTTCTTCGTGCTATATTATAAAACAAATATAAAACATTTTCCCGTATTGAGATACAGTTATATCAACACTCGTGAAAATTGGGAAAACTCGAAATTGTGCGAAAACACTCCGACCACTGAGCTGTATAATAACGTGTGTGTGCTGAGCTGTGTAATATAGTATAGCTCAGTGACTCCGACCTTCGGGCGTTGTGTTTCCACACAATTTCTCGTTTTCCCAATTTCCACTCGTGTTGATATAACTGTATCTCAACACGGAAAATGCTTTATATTTGTTAAATAACAAATGATATTATAGAAACTTTAGAAATGTTGTTCCTAATGCCTGCGGATGAGGTTAATATACTAATGCAATTTTTTTCAGCCTTGAAAAATAAATAGTGATGCCTCACAGTAGACTAAGTGATCCCGAATATAGAAACTGGGTTACTGTTGGTCGAGCAATCCAGATTACCCGGAACGGCTTAGAAACCATAATTCAAGATGCTGCTGACAAGTACCACACATCACTGCTCGCAAATTTGCCAAATAATGTACCTGCGTGGGAATCTCATTTGGAGAATGACCATAGATCAACTAATAAAAGAAAAATATCCTGGAGCAACAGTGACAACACTCAGTGGTTGACCGTTGGTGCGTCATGGGAGATTGCTAAGATTTTCATGGCTCCCTTGGGACCGAGAAAGCTTAATGTAGTCAACGCCAAAACTACTGATATATCGGGACTGCTGAATGTATTAGAATGGTCTCCGAGAGGGACAAATGGTATGTTCAACACAGGTGTCGATCTCTCGCAAATAGCACATGCAAGAAGTGCTAGGAATCTTTGGGCGCATGCACGTTGCTGCATGTAAGTGATGCTGACAAAATCGACGCGTTTGCATCTTTAACCTCGCTTCTTCAAGACCCAGAACTAAACGGTGACAAAGATGTCCAAGACGCCATAAAAGAGCTTAGTAGTTTATCCCACACTGGTCTAGCGGTTATTGAAGAAAAAGAATTGGAAGTAATCGCACAGTTACAACGTGAACTTGGTCAGGATATCAACATTTTGAAAAGTGATATGACTTTTTGGAAGGATCAAGTGGAGGTGACCTTGGAGCAGATTGAAGTTCTAAGGAAGAGCTTGGGTGAATTTGTGACAAAGAACGAACTACACGACACTCTGGAAATTGTCAAGAAAGAAATGAAGGACTGGAAAGTGGCTACCAACAGCCGGCTAGAAAACATAGAAAAGGCTATGTCAGAGTCACAGCAATTATCTTGTGACGTGAAGCAAGAGCTAAAGTTCAACCCAGTCTCTGATCGGATGAAGGAAGAATTTGTCGGTCGAGAGTGGTTGTTCAGTGACATTGACAACTGGTTAGAAAAAGACCTCGGGCCTCGGGAGTCTCGTGCCTTCCTTATCTGGGGTGGTGCTGGAACAGGCAAAAGCTCGTTCGCCCAAGAATTTGTCCGTCGGCACGAGGGAGAAAAATTGGCTGGATACCATTACTGTCAAAAAGATAATCCTCGCACCTGCGATTTGAAATCGTTAGTCGATAGTCTCAGCAGTATGCTCTCGAAGACTCTTCCCGAATATGCTTCCTTGATTCAAAAAGTACAGACTGAACAATTTCGAGATGATCCTAACGCACTGTTCGATTCGTTAATTACCACGCCATTGCAGCAATTGAATGAAACTACCAAACATTTTCTTGTTATTGATGATTTGGATGAAGGAGGGTACAAGATTGCTTCTTGCTTTGCCAGATTATCAGGAACACTTCCTTCGTGGCTTCGCGTCATTTTGACCGCAAGACACAATGCTCCCGCTCTATCAGGCATTTATTTAAATTCCGTCCTTGCTAAACTAGACCAATTTGAGACTAGTCCCCAGTCCCTGTCTAGCAAAGATATTCGTGAATTTGTCTCCATGAAGTACAGAAAACTTCAAACTGAATATAACTGTATTCCTTCTTTTTTTGCTAATGACGAGCAAGTAGGCCAAGAGAAAATAGTTCAGGCTAGTCAGAATTGCTTTCTTTATGCTAAACTAGTGATGGAACAATTCTTTGATGGTCATAATGAAATTGGTTTACCTGCATCGTTATCTGAGATTTACTGTTTGGACTTCAGGCGTCACTTTTCAGATATAGAATTCTTTGAGAAAAAAGTTGCACCTGTGCTTCAGATTGTGCTTGCCATTCAATTTGCTAAGGCTTTTATAGATAAGGAAATGTATATATTTCTTTTAGAACCTTCCGAGTTTAAGCAGGCTTATGAGGAGAGCGAAGAAAGTGCTACAGAAGTTGTGAAGGGCGGTTTGTTGCCTGAAATTAAGATGCATGATCTCAATAAAGTCGTCAAACCTTTATCAGGTTACTTAGTAAAGGATGATTCTGGTAAATATTATTTCAGCCATAGTTCTGTAAGAGATTGGTTGCAAGACGAAGAGTCAGCTTTCTTTTGCGATGTACTCAACGGGCACTCCATTATGGCAAACTATAACTTGAAAACTCTTAAAGTTAAGTATCCTTCACCCGGCGATTTTTTTGAAAATGTATGTTTTCGTCCGAAACTGCCATATCCTACTGCTCTTCTA
>CACRXK020001288.1:0-56743 GCA_902702795.2 Paramuricea clavata | reverse complement strand
TCGCACTTTACATTATATGGGAAAGGTGGATCTTCAATGATCAAAATGCTCTGGTATAGTCTTCAGTGACTTGAGTAATACACTACGTGGGTCTTCAATGATCAAACGCTCTGGTATAGTCTTTAGTGACTTGAGCAACACACTCAGCTGTAAACGTGTGAAGACGAAGTTATTTGGAGATCGGTGTAGTGGAATTGACAGCGGGGACCGTTATCAAAACCCTGGTAGACTTAACGAGCGCTCTGAAAATCGGGATTGTCAGGACTAGCTGAAGAAACAACGGGAAGGAACAACTCGCCAAAGGACGCAAGTATCGTAGCTTGAGAGACAGTTCACAACAATAGTATAGGATTTACACTGTACAAATTATAGAAAAATATATTTAAACTTTTTTTTGTATATGAAGTTATATTGCCGACACCCACACAGGCGGATTTAAATTCGTCACAGTCTCCCACTCTAAAGCGTTTATCGCTTCTATACCAGGAGTGTTTTACCTCAAATTCATTATTATTCTTGCAGCTCTATTCTGCAGTTTTTGAAGTCTTCTGGAGAGCCCCACACCAAGGGTATCCCATACCTCACTACAATAGTCAAAATGAGGACGTACTAAACCATTATAAATAGAAGACAGAGTTTCTCTGTCAACAAAATCACGGATTCTTCGCATAGCTCCAATTCCAGACGTAACCTTTTTAACTACATTTTCAATGGGTTCGTTCCAAAATTTCATGATACTATGTCGGACTTGTTTAATACTGTCATTACCGATGTTAATGGTGGTTGAGAATCAAGGTTGTGTTTATGATGTGAGCCAATTAAAAGAAATTCCGTTTTTGCAACATCAAGACTTAGTTCGTTGGCCAATAGGCATTCTTTTATTCGTAAAAGATCATTATTCATGGCCAACTCAACCTCTTCTATAGTTTCTCTAGCTGCTGTAAGATTCGTATCATCGGCAAACAGTTGAGGACTCACTTGTCTAAGGCAGTTTGGTAGGTCATTTATATATAAGAGAAATACGAGTGAGCCAAGAATGGAGCCTTGTGGGATACTCCATGTAACACGACTCTCAGAATTTATTACGTCACCAAGTTGACATTTCTGTTTATGGTCGGTTAAATCACGGTTAATAAACTAAGATGGTTGGGCTAGCCGGCCAACTTCAATGGCGGCGTCAAATTATGTTGGGGATCAAACGATAAAAAAGTCACGTGTCCATGAAGCGGTACGCTGTGTGTGTTTTTATATAGTTTTCTATTAGGAAGAATCAAATATCTGGATAAAATATCATATTTCGCTTTGTTTGGGGAGGGTCATTTAATAGGTTTGTTATCATTATTGTCTGGCAAGTTCGTCGAGAAGGAAACAGTCTTTTACAAAGCAAAATGAGCGAATACGACTGCGAAAATGAAGCAAGCATTGGAAGGCTCGAAGAGGTCGATTTATCTGATGACAATTCAGACGACAGTTTCAACCTTTTGTTTGATGTTTTGGTGGCTCAAACGGAGACAAATGAAATTGAAAATGAGTTCAATTATTAAGCTGTAAACGAAATAAAAGGCTAGAAGGCATTTGAGTGCGAGAAATGCGGTAACATATGCAAATCGAAAGTGCTCTTTTAAATTGCCCCATGCAGTGTAAGCTCAGGAATGGATTTACTGCGGGGGTGTGGGCAACACACTCTGGATCTGGCTGGATCAATCCATGTGTTAGCTACTAGACGAGCTACCTAATTAATCATAGACATAGTTAATATGTTTTAATATACAAGGTGTACAAATTCTAAACATGCCAAAGATACAGTTGATGGCTTTGTTGAAGCAATCAAACCTAGAATTATACTGAAACGAAGGTCTATATGGCAACGAGAGTTCCACTGAAGCACTGTTTACTGCTCTGCTTCCTATGTATGAGATAATTTGGAAGGAAAAGAATCAGGACAAGTTGCTCGAAACCTTTTATGGCATAATTCCTCGATTGGAAAAGTGTTGTTGAAGTGTGATCTAGTGATTATAGAATAGCAAACTTAGTACTGATTCAACTGCTTGTTTTTTTATTGGCATCTATAAGTCCTATAAGAATTCCACAATGAACAAAACGCAAGACAACACGCCAGCCACACTTGAACCCAGCTGAATGCTGACCATTGTCCTACATTGCTTTGCACAAGCCCACTTCTGTACCCTGGAACCAGAGGGTATCATGTTCACATCCCGTAAAAACACTCGCTTTCAAGAGAAATCCATCTGGCAGAACACGAATATATGAATATATGAATATACACCCCCCCCCCCACCCAATTATCGTGCTAGAAACGGCTCTGTGCAGACTGACACGAATCTTCTATATCAGAACTTGTTAACAAGTCCCAGTTATTCTGGTTGCATAAAGATTTAATTAATCTATTTGTTTCGCTTACCCTATCTGCTAAAGCTTTAACATCTGTTCTTGTTAAAATCCCAGAATGATATCAATACCAGGACACTGTTCTTCAATCTTGTGCGCCAAATTAATTACACCATGAGCTCGTTAGTTCCTATATGCAGCACGAGTTGATCTGGTTTCTTACGCAGAATTGGATTAACAAAATCATCCCTATCTTCTAGGGAGATCCTCATATTTGTACTTGCAGCTGACTTTCGAATCACGCTCTTGTGAGGAATGTAAAACTCTTTCACTTGGGCAACGGATGGTGCTTTCTCGATTATTCCGGTTGCAAGTTGATCTTGTATGATTGCATCGTACTGATCAGTTAATTCTTCCCGTTGTAGCGTCCGATTCAGACTCATCAACGGCTTAAGACTCCCGCATCCGTTGTTGGGCAGATGGGGGTGATTGGGTTTCCAAGGAAGGTTGGTTTCGTACCAACCCTCATGAGAACGCGTAATTGTTCCTTAAACTCGTCAAACACGAAATACTGATCATGATCTGATACATCTCTTATACCCAGGAGATCGAGTCGACATAGCTCACATTCTTGTCAAACTCGTTTCCGGGTGACATTATAAACCAGCCGAATTTGACAGTTTGGCGATGGGCTCACTCTGTTTACGGATTCGTGACTTCGTTTCCGTCTCGCATATTCCCCGCTCCCGAGGACAACATGAACCGGAAGTGATGGTTTGATATCATCATCGTTCATCGACACTCCCTTCAGATGGGGGTAATTTCGAAGGAGTTGGGTATAGTTGGGGTTAGGGATCGTCAAAAGTTCCGTCCGTTAACTTTGGTAACTTTTGTGGCTAAGCTAAATGGGTTGTCGAGTGATTGAAATTCTAAGTCGTAAACCTCGAGTCTCGCAACTTAATTTGGACGCGTACGCCATCAACATGTCAATATTCTTAGTTTGTGTCTTCTGTGGTTTAACTCGGGGTATTTCAACTAATCTCGCCGATACGTAGGAATTATTACTCGCACCCGAATCGATAAATGCTCTACAACGTATACCGTTAATTTCAACTTCTACGACTTCTCCGCCTGTCATAACGACGTCTCGATTGAGGGTTGTTTCTGCATGGTGTTTTGATTTCCTTTAGATCCCAAATCGAGGTGTGATGCCGTTTACCATACTTTTGGCATGTGGTTTTACTGGCGCACGCCTTGTGATTTGCCGACTGGCAATTGAAGCATAATCTACGCTTTGCCAATATCTGTTTGCGCACTGACGTCGGAAAATTTTAAAAGCTCTGTCGGCAAAGGTTTTGTCGCTCTGACGTCGACAAAGGCTCTGTCGGCTTTGTGATCACTTCCGTCGCAATAAACGCAGGCCCGGAGTTCTGATCGTCGCGAGGCATAAAATAGGGGGTTTCTTTTCCGGTTCGTTTAGTCCATTGTTTAAGGGCCTCAACTAACTTGTAGAAATCCCAATCTTCCCACTGAGGGTCTTTATGCACTAAATCCTCTCGAATAGCGTCGAAACGTTGCCCTTTACAGCAGAAGGATAGAATCGAGCCGGGAGCATTTTACTTGACAGGTTTGGCAAAGACTCAGAAATAGCGAAGGTCCTTATGCGTGAAATCCTTGATCCACCTGTCATTCAAGGCACAAATCCTAAGAAAAAACAAAACTTTAGTGACAAGTTGATGTACAGTGTGCAAGCCCAAGAAACGATGAAAAATCTCGATCAAGTAAACGGAGCCGTAGCGATGACCCTCGACAAATTACCCTGTATTTTCACTTTCTCGCCGAGTAATTCACGAAGATAATTAATTAAATTTAGTTATTGGAGCGTCTATATTCTCGTTGAATTGCCTCCAAATCTGGACCAGTCCGTGTAACCGCAGTTGAAATTATTAATTTTGACAATTTTATAGATCGCATTCCAATCATATTTTCGCTCATTTGCATTTCACTTGACACTTGACTTGGTTTTCGTTTACTACTAAAATCGAGTTCTGCTTGTATAGTTTGAGATTAGTTTCAACATTAATAAAATAAATGGATAGGACACTAGCTGACGTCACAGTCTAAACCTAGTTGCAATCTGTGATGTCACATGTATTGCCAAAGTTCTCAGCTTTTTTGTTGTTTCGCTATATTTTCCGCTTTAAAAGAGTAATATTGAAGCATAAACTGGTCTAATTGTTTTAAAAACATGCCGAAACCACGACAAAGTATTCAAGGTAAACGTTTTTCGTCTCTGTTTTGTATTTTTTTTACATTAATTTTGTAGCTGCGTCGCCAATTTTAACGAAATTTGCGATGCATTTTTCGCTGTTTAGCGCTTGAAATATTTTCTAAAATTGACTGGGAATACTTAGAGATTTCATCATAGAATCGCGTAGTTATATTTATTTGCTCTTTGACCAAAATGTTTGGTTGTATTATTGCTAACCATGCCGTTTTCGAGAATTTGGTTCTCAACTAGGTTTCAACATCCAACCACGCCATCATCCCATTGAAAACATTAGGTCACCGGTCAGCTAGTTTCCTACCCATTTATTTTATTATCCATGGTGCCAAGTAGTCTTACCTCAACTGAATCATCTCTTCTTGCTCGAGTGTATTCCGCTTTCTATTGTTTTCCTCTAGCCATTATTTCGTCGCCCGTACGCAACTGTCCGCTTGTGCAATTTTCTCGCTGATTTTCTTTTCCCACTCGCTAATATTCTTTTTAGCCGTGATTTTCTCGGTTTCTACGGCAAGACGTAGCTTTTCTACTTCATTAATGATCGTCTTAACAGTCGTCTGGTGGCGCTTGATGCTTTCTTCGTCATCTCTTTCCAAAATACCGCCTGCACGCTTCAGTGTAATCTGCAGTTGTCTCAAGTGCGGACTGATTTGTCGCTTGCACTTCCATTCTCACTTGTTTACCAATCTCGTCGAAGGTGCCACGTTTAGTAAATTGTCCCTTACTAAATGGGAACTATACAGATTACTTAGTGGTCGATACTATACACGAACTTTATTTTAACCTCCCAATGTAAAAAAAGTAAACTCTTTCACAGTCTCGGTTTGTATAGGTAATAGCATGGTTTCGAGTGTAATTCGGATATAACATCAAACCAAATCAAATCAAATCTTCGTTCTTTGAAAAACTTACGAGTGCATGTCTATCCCAATTTCACGACAAACCATGCTATTACTTATTAATAATTTACATAAAAATGTTCGAGACAATTGTAGTTTTAATCTACGTTTAATATAGCGAACATTCCACTAATCCACTAGCAAGGTTTTCCTGGATTTGTTATATCACATTTTACAACGCTAACGGCTTGAAAATTCCACTCAACTATGTAAGTTTTGTTAGTCTAGTTTAAGGCAACGGCCTTTCCATTTACAGAAAAGATAAAAGCCATATTTGTTATTTTTCAATCGAAGTCAACCTTCACTTCATGTTGCGCGGCGCCATGTTTGTTTTGTTTTGAAGCAATCTGTGACCGTTACTTCTTTAAATTAACCCGCTATAAACTGATTGGTTCATTTAATCATCACAATGTTTTTCCACCAATCAGATCAGTTTCTAACAGATTTTTGCACTGTGATTACAGAAAATTGTACTGTGATTCAAAATAATTGCACTGTGATTACAGAAAATTGCACTGTAATTACAGAAAATTGCGCTGTAATTACAGAAAATTGCACTGCTGTTTGGGATTAACTGCACTAAGATCAACCAATCACAGTCGAGTAATATCTTTATGTATATATTATTAATACTATAATACACATTCTCGCACGTGTCTCCCAGTGTCAATCATACACAACGTTAGTATACCTTATTTGGTGTTAATTAATTAGTAATGTAATGTCTAAAATTAGCTGGGCAGTCTCCGACAAAAAATACAGAAGTCTCAAATTATATCATTGGAGTTCTCAACAGCGGATACACACGAACGACGTACCGTAAACCAGTCTTGCGTCACACCATTTACAATTTCACACCACTGAGTTATAAAATTTTCGGCTGCAAAACACTGCCTGCCAAATACCACTGTTAAATAACACTTGTTGGTAACTCAATTAGCATTGTTTGCGTAGAGTGTTTCTTTCTAAAACCAGAAATTCTGATTTCCCAAAACTTTTCGTGGTTGTTTATGAATGCTGACCATAATCCTTACCGTCACCCTTACCCTAACCCTAACCGCCGACATAAACAGCGAGACATAAATCTGTATTAAACTGTTTGAGAACTTTCTTTTTAAAAATGTGGGAAAATCGCTATTCTTTCATCTTGTATATAAAACTTGCTGAAGGTTCTGATTTGCATGTTAAATCAATGTTAACGACTGAGTAGTTACGTCGCGGAGTCCATTGGATAGCCAGCTGCTTTCGATATTATAATGGCAGACAATTGGAGACTGACATTTCTACACATTAATTTATTAAGGACATTCCTAAACTGTTTAATTAAACTTTTTTTTCAATTTCAAGATATGGCATGGGAATTGAGTAAATTTTCACCCATACAGTACAAAACTTCACAAAAACAAATGCACGCCTTTCAATTTGCGGGTATACAGCCCGTGTGTTTAACTATATGACTGCATGTTCGTGTTTGAGTTTTTCGCCTTGCGTAAATTAACTGTAAACTATCTGCGAGGGAGTGTGTTCCCGAGAGGTCCATTGAGTTTCTTCCTTCCGCTACAACTCAAATGGCAAAAATTCGTTTCCATTCTGGAGGAATTTTTCTACAGATGTTAGAAAAATCAATTTTTCATTATTCGCACAAAATTTGAAAACAATATCCGGATTTGGTCAGAAATCAATAGACAGTAAAAATTTATATAATTGCTTAGCTTTCTTTAGTTGATCCGTATTTTATGTATTTTCAGGACTGCTAGGGACGGTGATTGCTCTGGGTACTCAAACAGGTTCAACTCTTTTGGGCGTTCTTTTCAACGCGTTGGGTACGCAGACGACGTTACTTATTTACGCAATGAATTCGGGGGTCATTCTTGTAATTCTACTTCTGTATATTCGCTTTTCAAAACGTGTTGATCGTTATGAAAAACTGCCTCCAGACACTGACGAGAAATAATTTGTTTTCCTGGTTGCCATTTATATTGGTGGCACAATTGGTGCTACCATCTATCAGACTGGGCGTCGATTACTCATATGGATTACAGTATTCAGTTTATGGTTTTTGTAAATGGAAATCTCGAATGCATGTAAATTTTATACATTTATTAGACACATCCAGAAGCAGTTGGGAAAAATGCAACTATGGGCCCTCTGGAAGGAATCGACCTACGTACGACACTGCGATTCCGGTGCAACTTATCAAATGAGCTGCATACAGAGTTCGGTTGTCGAGCTCTGACAGCAAGATTTTTAAAAAATGTATGAAATTTACACTCAGACACGTCGCTATAGGGGGGAGGGTGTGTGGGTTGTGATATATACAAACTAGAACAAGATTCTGTGCGTTCTTGGTTAACCTTTGTAAATAGTGTCTTTGTTTTGCTTTTTTAAATTGTAATCTTTACGTCATATTTTTGTGTGACGCCCCTTGCGGAAATCAGTAATATGTTAACGAGGCCAGTGTGTTTAAATAAAGTTTTTACCTATATACCACTTACCGCGAAAATATTTGAGTGCTTCGGATTAAAAAGTAATAGTTATAACAAACATTTTGATAAATTTACGAAAACATTAGCGAAAAATTTAACAAATTACGGTACATTAACTCGAAAGTTAGTGAAAAATAGTGTGTCCAGAAAATTTTTTAAACTCCTTCCCCTCCCCCAGCTTGCCAACAATATTGGAAAAAGAAAGATTAAATTGGTGACTGAAATGTTGTCGGCAAATGCGATACTACACCACCCTGCTCTAGCCTCTTCGCGACGGCCATGTAATGATACTCACGATTTGCATCTACAAAAACCCTCCGATATTTAGTTGTATATATCGAGTGAGATGCCCCAAATCCTGATATTTGTGCATATTTATAATCCTACCTTGGTTACGTATGATAAGAATGCCGCCACTTAATATTTAATCAAACATTTATATTTAACCAAACATCGACTCAACATAACAGTAAATTTGGAGGAAGACGATTATAACAGAAAGAACCGTCCGCATAAGAATAATAGTGAGTATAAACTGAAGACGGAGTGTTTGTTGCTTAAATTTTCTCGAACATTTATAGCAAACCTGTTTTCTCAAATTTTTCATTCTTGGTCATTTGGTCATCAATATGGCATAAATGAGAAATGCTAAAACTAATTCATCTTAATAATGATTATCTCAAATGACGACTTAATCAATATTCTAGCAATAAAGTTGATTTAAAATCTCTCGCTGGCTGCTTCCAGGCTGCGTTCCAGTTAAGATGGCTCGCTAGGGTTTTTGCATTATACAACACTATAGTATCCAGGAGACAGGGGCGAAACTTGAGGGGGGTATGGGGGGTGACACCCCCCAAAATACGAATCATCTGGATTGGCAGGGTAAATCGTCTGGATTGGCAGGGCAATCAAAGATTTTAAATGATAGAATGTAGAGTTATTAAGAGGACATTTTTTACAAAATCGCGTATTTTTTGCGCAAAGCGCTCAAAACTTAGCGACCAGGCCTTCCTTAAAATCCTGCCCCGCCATCTTGGTTTTAAAAATTTCCCAAAATTTGCGAAGACAAATAACAGAATTTTACTGGATTTTTGGCTGTGTCACAAGGCAAAACATTGCCAAATATAAAGAAAGATAACATGGTAAGTGTAATATCGTATTTAGTAGCTGTTATTTAAATTATTATTATGTAAATATGCACATGTATCGGACTCAGGAGTGACCATTTCATTCAAAGAGGTCATCTATATTTACTGATTAAAAGTGTCTGCTTTCGTCTTTTAAATGATGGCCGGCCTGTTCACAACTCGTTTACAATATAGGTACATGCAAAATTTTAAAGGAAGAATTTGAGTATTTGTAAATAATCCATTTTAATACTTCGAAGTTCGAATCAGTTTTTTTGCCTCTGGTACTATTGCACATTTCCATAATATTACTGTAAAAACATTAATTTTAAACTTCACAATGTTTCGTACACATGCAGCTGTTCTGCTGTTGCAGTGCTTCAGGTATACCATGCTATAAATCACTACAAGTTTCCTTTCTGATATAATTAAAGAATCATGATGTACATCTGGTATATGATTGTATACAGTATACTAAAGTATAAATTGGAAACCAAAATTTCATATGGGATGTAGGTAACAATTGCAACTGGAATTATTAGTTGAAACAACCTACTTTCCCACATGCATGTAACCCGATGTGGTACGAGGGTTGCTAAACCAGGGCTGGTCATAAAGCAGGGCCAGGATGCATCATCACTATGGACCCCAAATACTGAACCCCCTCCCCCAATATCCCCAAGTAAATCTATCCCACTACTACACAAAAGAATACTTCTTTCCCTCTGAGTTAACAATGAAAGTATATTTTTTACAGATCTCTGCGATATTACTTTTACAACCTTGAAGATATGATTACGATGACAGATGTCTGTACATTGTGGAGTATTTTGTACATCCTATGAACTTTTTGTAACAATAGATAAATTTTTATCATAATTTATCTGTGATTTAATAAATATTCATTTCATCTTGTTTCATTTCTTGTTTTCTTTAATAGCCTGCAAGAAAAGATCTTCTTAGAAAATCTGATATTTTTTTGAAAATTTACAATGTATATACATGATCTAATTGCCGTAATTGGTACCTGGCCAGGCCCCACCCCAAATGTACGTAACCATTTTGGGTTAAAAATCATCACAACAAATTTGTGTGACATTTAATTAACCAGGTTTAACAGAATAACAGAATAAAGAAGCATCACTGACTTAAAATCTCTATTATACATCATATTTACATTAGATATTGTTGTGAATACTGTAATTCTGGTTGATTTAAAAAATGTTGAAAAACGACCTTCGACCTACCACCTCAAACTTAATCAAACTATGATTTTTGTAAACTAGCATACCTAGGGTAAATGCCGAAATATATCTTAGATTGATCGGAAACAGTTCTCAGTTAATTTTTAACCATTAAACTTAAGGCAAAGGTTCAGACCCATGAACTCCATATTGGCCAAATTTAGCCTACATGGAAATCTATGGATATTAGAACCAAAACATGTTCAAACAATCAAATAATCACCATGGAAATATAAAATGGACTGAGAGCTATGTTTACATAGCTTACAGTATAAGATTTCACTTTATATTCAATGAACAGATGGCAATACCGGGTTTATTCAGTAAATACATGTGAATACTGTAATTCTGGTTGATTTTAAAAATGTCGAAAAACGACCTTCGACCTACCACCTCAAACTTAATCAAATTATGATTTTTGTAAACTAGCATACCTAGGGTAAATGCCGAAATACATCTTAGATTGATCGGAAACAGTTCTCGGTTAATTTGAACCATTAAACTTAAGGCAAAGGTTTAGACTCATGAACTCCATATTGGCCAAATTTAGCCTTCATGAAAACCAATGGATTTTAGAGACAGAACATGTTCAAGCAATCTATAATCACCATAGAAATATAAAATGGACTAAGAGCTATGTTTACACAGCTTACAGCATAAGATTTCACTTTATATTCAATGAACAGATAGCAATACTGGGCTATTCAGTAAATACATGTTGTTGAATACTGTAATTCTGGTTGATTTTAAAAATGTTGAAAAACGACCTTCGACCTATCACCTCAAACTTAATCAAATTATGATTTTTGTAAACTAGATACCTAGGGCAAATGTCGGAATATAGCTTAAATTGATCGGAAACAGTTCCAAGGAAATTTACAAGTGTTGGACATCAGTTTGGCACTAAACTAAAATAACTTATGTGTATGATTTAAACTTAATTAGGCAGAAACAAAAACACCTTTTAAGTCAATTTAGTGTTTAGATTTTGGACATGGTGCAATTATTTGCACTAAATACACCTAATGTAAACAGTACATGTTATACAGTCCAATACGAACACTTAATTTCAAAGATATGACCAAAATACGGATTGTAATGACTCCACTTGGTGGAAATTCAAATTTTGACTCGCTTGTAAAATTAAGCAGTATTTACTTCGGACTAACGACGCTAATTCTCACCAAGATGCAGTTTTTTAAAACTAGAATACCAAAGGAATGTTGTATGGCATAATTTATTGTGATCGGAGGCAGTAAAATATGAAAAAATCAGGAAAAATAAACGCATACCTACCATGCTTCTGTGATAGTCAAATCCTTCCAAACCCTTGTGTAACATTGCATCGCTTGTAATTCTTTGATTCCGGTTGAATTCATCTTGTTTATGAATTTTGCACATCGCTTCCATAGTATACTTATGTTATTTGAGAAAATTATATGAAAATCCAATTGTTATCGTGTAAAAACAAGCAGTGAAGTATTCACACGATATATGAACTGGCCGCCATGTTATCACCCGATTCATTCGATCAATTTCTCATTCTAGCATCTGATTGGTTTTGAGCGCCAATACGCGATTTTGTAAAAAATCTCCTCTTAAGTAACTTACAGGGCTTTCAGAGGGTATTGAATAGAATTTATCAGTAGACCTAAATTTTACAGATATTGGTCCAAAAATAAGGGTTTCACCCACGTTTTAACAGGAATTGGCCAGAAATAAAAAAATGGCTGCAGGGCATCATCGGTTTTAGCAGGGCAATTCTGGCAGACACCCAGCGTATTAAAAGGGGTTAGTTTCGCCCCTGCCAGGAGACTCCTGTTTCTTCATTTTACATGACATGAAGACGAAATTTCTTGGACACATTGACAATGCTCTCCTAAACATTGCAATTGATGATTCCCCTTAATACGTTTTCGTAGCGCTTTGCATTGTGGTTTATAGTGGTATCACTGATAAAGATAGCGGCCTCGAATGAAAATATTGAATGTTTTCACGAATATTTTGCTGTTAGCTATCGCGCACCTGACCCTAGCTTTTTTTACAAGTTCTTGCACGGGTCAGGACAAACAACAAGCCATCTTGAATATCAGTGATACCACTATAACCACAATGCAAAGCGCTACGGAAACGTAATAAGGAGAATCATCAATTTGCTCCTTTTGTGTTGAAAGTCTGTTACCATGGCAATGTAGCTCAAAATGTGTCTTTTTCCGGCCATTTTAAAAATTCCCTTCGGTAAATAACTTTCCATAAAAGATAAGACTGACATAATTATTTTTTCTTCAATTTTAAAAAATTCTATCAATATAGGTTTCTTAGAAAATTTGGAAAACGTCAAAAATCAATATTAAAAATTTCCCTCCGATAGAATTTTATGAAAAAAGGATATTCCACTTGTTGAGCCGATATTAAGAAATGTACAAAGTTTTTAAAACATTTTAGCGAGGGAAAAGGGTGAATTTAGGTTTAATTTTGGCATATTTTACGAAATGTGACGTGAACAATTGTGGCAATTGTCATATCTGACGTGTACTGTAACACTCGGAAAAACTCGTTTCCCGCGTGGGGGCCTGCATGCATTTCGTAAACAACAAGGCATGATTTTTTTTAAATTACAAACTATAAATTATGTTTGATATACTGTTTTACTGTGGCGGTTAATGGTGAACTAAGCGTGGATTATTACATGTAAAATTGGCAAAGATATTTAGGTCATTTAGTTTTTATGGTGGTATGTTTGTGGAATTTCGAACTTGCTTATTTTACTCGTTGAGGGCTCATTATGTAAATCATTTTTATTGTCAGAAGTGCTTCTAGATTGTGCAGAAAACGTTGCAAAAACCTAAGGAAATTTTATATATATCATATTCCATGTTCGCGATGCGACCCTCGCGTACAACGGTCAGAAACGTCCAGAATACCGTTTGAAAAAAAAACAAATTTACATTATCTTTTTCTGAAACATCACGTCCAAGTATCGGTAATGTTGGATCAACAGATTATACAAAATGTGCTCAGATGGCATGGCGGTTTCCCGACAAGACGATCTATTAGTATGCAAGGGCAAGCTTTTCGGATTAATATAGTCGGAGTGGTGTTACAAACAATATTATCTTCTTTACCCCATTATCGATCCCAAATTATCAATATTATCCCATTATCAATATTATCTTCTTTACCCCATTATCGATCCCAAATTATCAATATTATCCCATTATCAATATTATCTTCTTTACCCCATTATCGATTCTTCTTTACTCCATTATTGTGTTTGGCGAAATATTTATAATACCGTTCGTGCTACGCACTCGCGGTATTATAAATATTTCGCCAAACACGGGTGCGACTTTTCATTTAATTTAATACTTTTCGAAACGTGTAATTTCCTATACTAATATTTAAGACGTAGAAAGCGAGTTTGTTGTGTACATGTGATGATGCACGAAGGGATTGTTGGGACATAGGGCAGAAGCGTGCGCTGAAATATGAGGCAAACGAGACGAGTTTCTTCTATATTTTTTTAAATTATAAAGTGGGAGATAATTATTAGATACTAAATAATTATATTCAGCTTGGAAGTTATTATGCCTCACAAGTGTGGTGTCCACAGACTATCACCATGTGTATGGAGCTTGAACGCATACAACGTAGAGCGACCAAATTCGTACTGTCTTTACCATTCCAAACGGACATGCCATACAAAACGAGACTCGCTGCGTTGAATATGCTACCTCTCTGTTACTGGCACGAATATCTTGATATCCTGTTCCTCTTCAAATGCAAATATGGCTTGATTAAAACTGATATCCTACCCGAAGAAGTTGACACTCTGACTTCAACCATAAATCTACGCTCTTCTAATAACTCTCTTGTAAAATATAACATTCCTAAAGTAAGAACGCTATATGTCACCAGAACAGTTATCTTGTACGAGTATCGCGTGTGTGGAACTGCCTACCATGCAGATGAGCTACGGAAACCAGAACTATCATTGCAGAGCTTTAAATCACGTGTTATAAACTATTACCACTCCGCAACATTAACCGCGTGTTTGACCAGGAAAATCCGCAGACGTGGAAATCAGTTTGTCTGAAATGCCATAAAGCCAGGCAGCTTACTGCAACAATGAAATGTTGTTCTTAATTGAACTAGTTATTTTGGCAATTATTCAATGTAGTATACTTCATTTTATCCGATGTAGAGTTGGGTTTTTCGCCATTTTTGTTTAATTTTATCGACGGATACAGAACCTATATATATATATATATATATTCTCGCATTTATTCTGTTTGACAATTGTCATTTTGTTTTCCCAAATTTCGAAATTTTTTACCCTCTCTCTCTACTTCGGATAGAAAGAACTATTAGTCGGCCGGCCAAGGTGGCAAAAAGTGCCTCTAAAGAGAGTTTGATGGCAACTTTATGTTAGAAGCTGGTAACAGGCATTTTCTTATAGTTCAAGCCTTGGTGAATAAGACTGTGATTGTTACCACTTCTGATTTTTGCTTTATAGCCAAAAATTTGAGAATTTTTAAATTTTGCCTATTAAATTACTATGATCGGAAAAAATGTAAAATTTCGTGTTCTCTTATACGAAAAATAAACTATACCACTAGAAAGAGCGTAAAAAACTATATATAAGATAACTTAAGCGACTAGTGCGATTTTCATGCCGATTTTGAATTAAAGATGGTTAAAGTTGGCAAAATGGGTACTAATTAGCATTAATTTGGTCATTTCTGCATTTTTTAACATTAAAAACTCGAAATAGGATTGGAAAAACGTAGAACTCACTTAATTGTCTTATATACAGTTTTTAACGCTCTTTCTAGTGGTATAGTTTATTTTTCGTATAAGAGAACATGAAATTTTACATTTTTTCCGATCATAGTAATTTAATAGGCAAAATTTAAAAATTCTCAAATTTTTGGCTATAAAGCAAAAATCAGAAGTGGTAACACACACAGTCTTGTTCACCAAGGCTTGAACTATAAGAAAATGCCTGTTACCAGCTTCTAACATAAAGTTGCCATCAAGTTGTACAAATTGATGACTTGGCCGGCCGTCTATTAAGTACAAAAAGTGAAACGTTTACGAAACTTTGAAAAACGACCTGCATGAAGCGACGCATATGCTAGAACAAATATAGAGCTAAGAGCCTAAGTAGATAATTGTCATGTTAATGCTTGATACAAAGCCAAAGGTCTTATCCTTTTTACCTGATTTTTACAACTTGTAAATAGTACAACATCTTATTCATTGTAATCAGGGCCGCCGAGAGGTTGGCGGGGGCCCGGGGCAAATTTTTTTTTAGGGGCCCCTATCCAAAAAATTTTTTCCGGACAACAACCTCCCCCCCCGTCGCCAAAAAATTTTCGGTCAGTGTACCATTTTAGGGATCAAAAATTTTTTCCGAAGTACAAAAATTTTTCCGGACGAGTACGTTGCAATTGCTTTCGAGGGACTTTATCTCATTTTTTCATGCCAAAATTCGGTACTTAGCCCAAAAAACAAATCTCTTGTCCTTTGCGCGGAAATATTTAACACACAAAAAAGGCTGGGGCCCAACAAAAATTTTTCAGGGGCCCCCAGCAACTCGGGGCCCGGGGCAATTTGCCCCCCCCTGCCTCCCCCCTCTCTGCGGCCCTGATTGTAATCAGTGTTGAAAATAGTGCAATAGCGACTCAATGCAAAGTAAAGCGAATACAACATATATTAACAATAATTAACGGTCAAGTCAATTTTTGAATTTCATTAAATCTAACTATCTTTTCTGGATAGTAGAATAATGTTAGCTTATAACAAACAAAAGCAATTGTGGAACAATGCGAACTTAGGGAAAGTACATTTATTACGCCGAGGGGGGAGGGATGAGATGTCTTGAAAAAAGCTCATATTTCTACAGGGCCCCTGTTGAGGTTATTGGTAAATTTTCGATGCCCCTCCCTCCAAGTTTTTAAAATTTTCAATTTCCCCCCCCCTCCTCCAGAATTCGGAATTGAAGGAGTACAATCCGGAATTCTCTCTTATCATAGATACAATTTGCAGTTCCTCAAGATGTCTGATATACTCAAGCATGTGCTTCTCCTCAACTAAAATACCGACCTGCTGCTTCTTTCACCTCACTAGCGGCAGATGAAATGGCACCGTCTTTAAAAAAATATTTTAGATTGGCTCTAGGGGCGAAATTATCAACATGCAGGTTGTTGTTGTCCGTCATTCAGCGTAGTCGGAGTCTTGAACACATTCATGTTGTGGCCAGGATTTCCTGGATCAGGGTAATGTGCTGGAACCTTAAGCCCGGCGCACACTGGAGATATCAGCCGAGCTGAGCGTCACTCGTGACTGTTGGCGTAAGCAAGTTCCCCAAGTGTGCGGTGGCGTTTTGAGCGATTTCACTCCACGCGTGCATGCCATCGGCACCAAATATTCAACATGTTGAATAATTTCAGTCACGAATGAACATTTCCCCCAAGTGTGCGCGCTCGAAAAGCTATCACCTTTCATTGTAGATCGAATAGGCATGCGTAATAAAACATAAGACAAAAGGGAAATAATTAATGAGGAATGTGATACTTGAGTAGCGACATATGAATATTCCTCATTAATTATTTTCCTTTTGTCTTATGTTTTATTACGCATGCCTATTCGATCTACAATGAAAGGTGGCAGCTATTCGAGCGCGCACACTTGGGGGAAATGTTCATTCGTGGCTAAAATTATTGAACATGTTGAATATTCGGTGCCGATGGCACGCGTGGCTGAAATCGCTCAAAACGCCACCGCACACTGGGGGAACTTGCTTACGCCAACAGTCACGAGTGACGCTCAGCTCAGCTGATATCTCCAGTGTGCGCCGGGCTTTAGAGAATGTCGCCCCCACCCAACGTATCTCCTGGCATCTGTTGCAAATGTCTTTGCATGCCTTTCAAAAATGCATGCAAAAGTGCCAGTATGCTTCAATTTCTTTAATTTTAATTTCATCCCTTTGTACTAAATATCCCATAAACATAGAACAAATCATTCTTACAAATCGTATGCTTTTTTTTGTTTTTGGAACTGCTACTTTTTGGCGAGTAAATTACTTCACAAACCTGGCGCCAAAAAACTAAAATAAGCCATAGGTGATTTCATGTATCCATTTAGAAGAGCAGACTAAGGATATCTTAAAACTGAAATCGGTTTCGAATACAACCATCAGGGACGTAGCAAAGCATCTGACATTTTGAGGGGAGGGATATCGGAGGATTATCCATGTAATAATTATAATAAAGCTTTTTGTGATTGTTTGACACTCTCATACTAAGTTTTGGGAGAAAAGGGGAGTCTGGGGGTCCTCCCACAGAAAATTTTTACATTCTTGAAGCTCTAGGACTAAATTTCTGGCGTTTTCTAAAGCAAATTCGCAAACAAATTGCATGTAAATTGACTATATTTTACAAAAATGGTTATCATTTCACAAAAATAATTAATTTATTACGCTGAATTTTATCTGAAAATGTCTTAAATTTAACTTAATTTTACATGATTTTTGCCTGAATTTCACAGTAGGGGGGAGTCTCCAAACCATCTTTCCCTTAATTAATCTAAACATTTGTAAATATAAATGTAATTCAGGGCTTAGGTTAAAATGCGGATGCGGAACGGAACGGATGCGGAACGGAACGGATATGGGGTTAAAATGCGGAACGGAACGGATATGGGTTTTAAAATAAGTTTTAACCTCATATTCGTTCCGTTCCGCATTTTAACCCATCCGTTCCGTTCCGCATTTTAACCCCATCAGTTCCATTTCGCATCCGTTCCGTTCCGCATCCGCTTCCGCATTTTAACCTAACCCTGTAATTCAGCCTGGCTGCAATGTTGCATGGTATGATTAAAACATCTACTTATCTATCTGTAAATGCAAATACTTGCGAAGAACGAATACATGCGAATAGCGAATCAATGCAAACACAAACGAAATGCGAATATAGCAAACCTTAATGTGCATCGATCGCTGCGACGAACCAAGACATGCACATATCGACTAAAAATACGGCGAATTGACAGATGCCGACGTACGGATGGCCACCATGCTGAGCTGACGAAACCTTTAAACGTAGAGTAAATGGACTCGTAGGTGGTGCCATAACATTCTGAGGAAAGGAAGGCGGACTCGAGGCTGACAACGAAAACACCACGACCAAATAGTGCGAATGACAGGCGACACTAGCGAACGCGATGCAGGCGACAACAACCCGGAACTGCCGAGGAAATAACAGCTGGATTATTATTATTATTATTATTTAAAAATATTTTAAAACGGTAGCTCTTCAGGGCTCGTAGGCACCTGCTTTTCAAGAGGCCGTTTATTACAGTATTTACAAGCTATATAAATATAATAACACAAATATACACACAAAAACAGAGAAAACATAACGAACTTAATAATTGCATGCACTACATTAGTATCTAAAAATATCCTATCCTAATTAAATATTTACAAAGTTACCAAAAGGAATCAAGTGCCGTCAAGAATACGTTTAAATTTGTTAAGGCTAATGCCTTTTTCTTTTGCTGTAGTTGATAAGTCATTCCAAAGGGATGCAGCTGAATAACTGAAGCTCTTTTTCATAAAATTTGTTTCAGGTTTTCCAAGATCATAGTTGTTGTTGTTACTTCTTAAATCATATCTGTCATTTATTTTAATTTTGAACATGTTGCAAATTGATGATGGCATTTTTTCGTTTCGTATTCTGTGCATAAAAATCGATTTATTGGTTTTATATTCGGGCATTTCCTGTTGAAATTTCGAAAGAATTACACTGAAACTAACTTCGGGAAAGAAAGCACTATGCGAATGTCGAATGATGCCAGACCCACGTTGTCGGTTTTTATTTAATATATTCATGTATTGAATAATCTACATATTCAAATGACCCTAGAAAGTGACGTTTATAGCTAGCGCCTCTTAATTCTCTGTTAACTTCCATTATTATGTCAACAATAACATTTAAATGATTATAATTTTACAATCAATGTATATGTAATCATTGGATTGAAGATGGAAATATCGAGAGTAAATTTTATACATTTATTTACACCTATCCAAGAGCAGGTGCGAAAAAATGATGCAAGTACTATAGGCCCTCTGGCAGGAATCGAACTTGCCGCCCTTACCGTTGCATCACCTAGTTTATATACATGAACTAGCAGTTGGAGCTCGAATCGCAGAGCCGCAGGTTCGATTCCTACCAGAAGGCCCATGTCGCATTATTCGCAACTGCTCTTGGTTAGTTGACTTAGTTCTAATAAATGTATTAAAATTTTCACTCAGAATTTCCATCTACAAAATTATCCTTCAACATGTATATGTATGATTCCAATGCATTCCTGCTTTATCATCATTATATCTGTTGAATTTCTCATCTAGTGTTCCAAGATGTTCATGTGATGATTTTCGTCGGCTTTGGATTCCTGATGACTTTCTTAAGGAAATATGGTTATGGAGCTGTTGGTTACAACTTCTTTATTTCTGCCCTGGCCATTCAGTGGTATATCATGCATTATTCAAGGATGTATTCATCATCGTGGACAGTCTGGCTTCCATATTAAACTAAACATGAAAAGGTATGTGGGAAATATTAGAAGATAACTTTTTTTCAAATATACCGTACTTTCTACATACTGTATAATGTATAATTTTCAAATCAAAGCAAACGATCGTGGGGATCCGCTTTAACTAAATCTGAGAAGTCACTGCGGCTGCAGTCTGTCCAAAACTTATATTATATACAAGACTTACAGTATATACAAATTAGTTATCATTCGCTAAATTATTATATTTCCTAATTCCTATAGCTAACTATCACGTTACTCAGAACATCATCAAATACTCTCGTATGCACACAATTATATACTTGTGTTTTAGGATATATATTCCCCTTTTCAAATAATTTTCAAAAGGTGTCAATGAAATTTACAATGTTTCCCCGGAAGAATTGTTCACGTGCTTTATACTGTATTTCTGAGCGAGATGGCGTCAAGGTACTTCTGATTTAAAGTATAGAGTACGGAGAAACTCATTGTAAATTTCATTTTACAGTACATTATACGCAAAGCTACAGTATCTGGTGGGTGCAACTGGTGATGTTTAATTGTTTGCGTGTCATTTCCATTGTTTCTATAGCTTGATCACTGCAGATTTCTCTGCCGCTGCTGTGCTTATAACATTTGGTGCTCTTTTGGGCAAAGTCAGTCGTCTTCAACTGTTGATCATCGCATTTATTGAAATCCTCATGTTTGCTGTGAACGAGTTCATTTTATTGGAAGAATTGAAGGTTGCAGATGCTGGTGGTTCAATGGTTATTCATTGTTTTGGTGCTTACTTTGGTTTGGCATTAAGCTTCGTGTTAAAAAGACCAGAGGACACTGATAACAACGCTAAGGAAGGATCAGTGTATCATTCAGATATCTTTGCCATGATTGGTCAGTTGTTAGAGACAGTACAAGTCAAGAAATACGAGCAACAAAATTTCTTCAACTTGCGACAAATGCTGATTTAAATACATGTTTCACACAAATATTTACGTATGTTGCCTTGTCTTTTGCAACTAATGCACAAAGATTTTTCATTAACACGTGTTGAAGTCAGCCTTTTACTGTAAATTTCAAGGAGTTAAGATTTTGGTGACAGAATAACACTTTTGGAGTTGATTCAACTCTTTGAAATTTACAGAATGTAATTTTGTTGCTTGTATATTTTCCATTCATTCCATTAAAAATGATTAAAAATCCAAATGCATCTTGTCACACTATGAAAACCTTAAAAACGAATAACACACTAAATCCCATGAGCCCTACTAGTTCTATGCACCTTTGAGGTGGATTTAATTCGGCGTAGGAAATACGAGAATTTTAAAATCACGTTTTAACAGACTTTAGAATAATAAGTACTGATGAGCTCATTTAGTAATTCGTGTCAATGCAATTAGCCTTTCTCACGAAGGCCAAAATCCGCCATTTTGGGGGTTCAATAGACAATTCAAACAACGTGAAAAGCGACTTTCAAAAGTTGTAACTGTAAATTTACCATTATACAAACATTATACAAACATTGTAAATCATTAACCGAAATGACGTCAGAACTCAATCGCAAACAAATAATCGAATCATATATCTCCAACTGGCATTACGGAAATCAGCCATGTGATTCTGGTCTGCAGTTCTCCTAAGATCGTACGTGACAGTGGTGTCCTAAACTGCACTATCAGTGATCATCTACCAGTGTACGTTACGCTTAAGTTAAAGTCTACCAAGCCACAACCCACCCACATTACTGTTCGTAGCTATAAGAACTATGATCCCAAATAGTTTGCCGCTCATCTCGCGTCTAAATCTGAACGCCTTATTTCCATCTTTTCAGTCAAAGATATTAATGAAAAACTAAATTATTATATTATGAAAAACTATTAAACAAAATTTTCTATGACGAATCTCAAGGATGAAACCACTCTTGACTAATAAAGACTTTAAAAGTCCGTGGCAGACCGTGCCCCTTTGTGACACCTGAAATAGAAGAACTTATGGGGTAGGAGAGATCGACGGTCTTCTCATTAAGACACGTAACCTTGGCGATTGGCGCAACTTCAAAGCAGCTCGTAATGCTGTTAAGACTGAACTCATTAGAGCATAAAGAGATCGTGTCCACAATGATCGAAGTAAGGAGGCATAAAAACAAGACAGGTTCATTATGGAAAATTATCAACTAGATGCTGTCGCTTATAAAGAAAGAATCGATCGTGTACAGCAAAGACCCAAAGATAGTCGATGAAGAGTTCAACCACTTCTTTTTCTTCCGTTGGGGAAAATACAGCCATGGCAGCATCCCAATTAATATAATAACATTTGCCCTGATATTCCATCTACCACGGCTTTTAATAGACATTATCCAGCATACGATTCTGAGATGTTCAATTTAACCCTGTCTCCTGCTCTGAAGTTAAAAACATTATAACATCTATGCCCACCAACAAGGTCCAATTTAAGTACCATTTTGCTAAATAAGGGTTCATAGAACTCGATTTCAATTTTTCACTCAGTTTTGCGTATTTTACATTGTCAAATGCTTTGGAAAAGTCCATTGTTTGGAAAAGTCCAATTTTCCAAGAGGTAGGCCATGTGGATGTAGAGAGAGATTCATTCCAAACCTTGGTCATACTTAAAACCAAATATCTGCTTATCGGAATTCGGAACACGGCAACTGTTACAAAATCTTCTCTCAGATATGAACCTAAATTTCCTATGTGAAACTTTCAGGCCAGTTCCTTCAGCCAAGCTAAGGATTTAGGATTAATAATGGATACCAATTTGACATATGATTGCCATATCACTGAAGTGGTCTCCTTATTATCATCAACGAAACAAGGCTAGATAAAACAATTAAAAACTCGGAGGTGGATCCAAGGATACAATCTAACAAGACGCGATAGAAATAGGAATGATGGGGGTGTAGTAATTTACATACGCAACATTATACCATACGTGGAAAGGCTAGCATTAATCTCAGAAAATGTTGAGGCAGCTTGTATTGAAATAAAAAAACCGAATTCCAAACCAGTAATTATTTCGACATGGTATCGACCACCAAATTCTAATTCTCGATTGTTTTGAAATTTATCTTCAAAATATCGACAAAGAGAAGGAAGAAACTATAATAACTGGAGACTTCAACACAAACTTATTGCCTAACGATACTCTACACAGTAAGTCAAAACCGTTTAAGGAATTGTTAAACACATATCACTGTCGCAACTTATAAATAAACTCACTAGAACAACCGAGTCAACGAAGACGCTTGTAGACTTGATAATCTGAAAAGCCGACGATTCAAAAACTATTACAGCGGATGTTGTTGACCTAGGTATAAGTGATTACAACCAGGTCTATATTTTCAGAAAGGTTGGAATTCCTAAAAGAAAGCCCAAAACCATTGAAAAAAGGCAATATACAAATTAGCTAAACCCCGAAAATTTTAAAAACGACTTAAAACAAGTATTTTCACAATTTATAAAGATATATTCAGATCCAAACACGGCCATACAGGAATGGAATAAAATATTTTTGCTAATAGGCGATTTAAACGCACCTCTAAGGCCAAGGGAAGTAAGAAGTGATCGACAACCGTGGATGACAGTAAAATGCATGCAAACTTTGTGTTTCGGCCAGTTTCGCCGCCATCTTGGAAAAATTTTTTGAAAAGTTATCTCGAAGGTCAATGAACTTTGTGACGTCATTGGCTGGGTAGCACCAAAACTACAAGAGAGAGTTCTATTGCGTGCGTGTTATGTTAGCTAAAAATATGTCGTTTTGAGCGTTATACTGGCCAACACTCTTCGCAATCAAACAAGAGAAGTCTACACTATCAGATAAAAACATATCGAGCGACTGGGAAAGCAAGAAATGGCGCAATTTACCGTACAGGTAATTGATCATAAAATATTGCATTAGTATTTGCCTTGTTACACTCGAATTTCTGCGCTTATTTAACATGGAGTAGGATATATACTATGAGAAATAGTGTTACAAACAAGTTACATACTTGGTAAAACGTTTCTGCCTTTTGTTTTGGCTCAAAATGCACTACACGTGGTAATACACTGCATTGTTTATAGTCGTGAGATTGTGTTTACCCAGCCAATGACGTCAGATAATGCATTTTGTGGCATAAATTAGCATACGCGCTTATTTTCAAAATGGCGGACAACTGTTCAAATTTTCTCAAATTCAATCAAATTTTCTCAGCAACTAAACGCGACAAACCGGCCAAAATATGAAATTAAATATTCCGTAAGTATACCTAATAGATATAAGTAATAAAAATTTTGGTTGCCAATGTCCTTTAATAGAACGGCTAAAACTAGTAACATTATCAACAATGTTAAATATGGAGACCAAACTATTACAGGCGATGTTAACATAGCAAACACATTTAATAACTTTTTTGCGGAAATTGGACCCAAAAAATACCAAACACACTAATCAAATTAGCTGGAGAAACCATACATATGACTCTTTACTGCACATTTTCATTCTTGTATTCGATACTGGTGTCTTTCCAGATGACTTGAAACTGTGCTTGAAACTTGCTAGGATGACGCCAATTTACAAAGACGGAGACAAGGCTGAATGTGGGAACTTCCGGCCTATATCAGTTATTCTTGCAGTTGCCAAAATCTTAGAAAAAATTATTTATGATCAATAAAAGTTCGTACATCGTTGAGAATGACCGCAATCAGGTTTTCGGTCAAACCATTTCACAGAAACTGCACTTCTAAATTGTACAAATCAATGGTTGTTAAATATGGACATGGGTCTGATTAACGGGGTCCTCTTCTTAGACTTTGAAAAAAGCATTCGACACGGTTGACCATCCTATTCTTTTGCGAAAGCTGAAACAATACGGAATAAAGGGGGACAGCTCTAAAACTTTTCACATCCTACTTAAATAACAGGAAACAAGTTTGCGTAGTTAACAACGTAAAGTCACAGCAAGAAATTGTCCTATGCGGAATACCACAAGGCTCCAACTTGGGACCTTTACTATTTTCGCTACACATAAATGCTTACCAAATTGCCTCAAGCATACGCAAGCATCCATGTTTGCTGACGATACTAATCTATCATGCACAGGAAAGTCCCCAACTGAAATTGAATGCAAAAATACATTCCGACCTACTTCACTTTGACAAATGGTTGGAAGCCAACAAGTTGACATTAAACACTAAGAAAACCGACTGTTGTCTAATTGGCCTCTAAAAAACAACTTGACCAATCTCCTACTGACCTCCGAATATTAATAAACGGTTCCATTATCAAACAAGTCAAACAAAAGAAAATCCTAGTTATTATGACTGACAATGAATTACAGTGGACAGAACATATTAACTTAGAAGGGCAAAGCCATATGTATCCCACAGCGATCTAATCTGTATGTACAACTCTTTGGTAGTTCCCTACTTTACATACTGCTCAACAATCTGGAACGACGGAAATAGGACAAATTTAGAAAAACTTTACAAAATGCAGAAACGAGCTGCCCGTACAATAACTAGCTCAAATTTCGAGATAAGATCAAAAACAATTTTGCGGACTCTAGGATGGAGCTCAATAGAAAATATTCTTAAAAGAAGAGAGTTTTTAATTACGTCCAAGGCTATCAGTGATATTGCACCAGAGCACATCTGCAACATGTTCTCATACCGTGATAACGCAATCATCAAACGCGGAGCAACAGCGGCGTAAGCTACTTCTTGCATGTCGACAAACCCAATAGATCTCTTATGAAAAAATATTTTCGTACCGAGGAGCTTACTCCTGGAATACATTACCCAACGAAATTTTAGATATTTATGAGCAATTGTCGGCATATTCTTTTAAAGCAGTTAATTCTTACTAAAACCTATATCGATCAAGTGACTGTTAACATTGTTTGTGATAATTTTAAAAATTCATACAGAATCATATTACAGATGCTGTAATTTTGTAAATGTTCTTTTTTCTTTTAAACAAACCCTTTAAAAGCAGAAATTAAGTTTATTGTTTCTAAATAAGTTTTTAATAATAATTATAATAAAATAAATTGTCACAGATCGAATGAGTAAGCAAATATGTTTTGATAACGAAACTATATCCCTCTTGGTATCAGCATTGGTAATAAATGAACTTCTCTATTGCTCCTCCGCTTGGTCGAACAGTTCGGTCAAAAACATCAACAAGTTGCAATTGGTACAAAATTTTGCGTGCAGGATCGTGACAAACACCAAGAAGTTCGACCAGATCTCACCAAAACTGCGGGAACTGAATTGGCTTCCGGTGAAGGAACTCTTTTTAGAGATACAATCATGATGTATACAAGTGTATTGATGTATTCACACGTGCAAGTTAGCCCCACCTTATTTGTGCAATAAATTTAGAAAACGTTCAAATCCCAATGTATAATACCACCACCAGTCAGAGAACGTTCCATTACAGAGGGGCGAAACTATGGAACGATCTGGACAATAACACAAAGCTAATGCCCTCCTTGAAAAGTTTTAAGAACAAGTTAAAGAAAGACATTTTAGCAATACTTTTATATACTTAGTAATGGACTACTTTTAATAATAGAAAATTTTATACTAGTAAATTATAATTAATAACTATCATCATTCAATGTAAATTAGTTTCGAAAAGCCTCATTTGAGGAACACAATAAAATATGTATGTATGTATGTATGTTTCGTTGAGTTCCGGAACTGTTCGTAACGTGCCGGACATGATCGGATTACGTACAGGAATGAAATGTGCTTGAATCGCTGTAAAGAAATTAACTTATCGTGTTATTATGTAAATAGCTGTTGTTTTGTTAAGGTCCAGACACACCGGACGCGATTCGAAAACGCGACGCGATGTTTCGATTTTCACTGACCGATAACTTTGATTCTAGTTTAAATTTTCCAAATATTTAGAAGCGCTATAACATTTTAAGTTATTTGGTCTACATATCTTTCAAAATTTGCTCTCATTGGCTGTTTTATTAACTTTCAAAAACCAAAGAATCGCGTCGCGTTGTCGAATCGCGTCCGGTGTGTCTGGACCTTTGAGGTTACTGCACTGCAATCAGTGCAATGTATATGTAAGAAATAAAGGAACTGTTACAAATTGAGTTGTACAAGCTTGGACAGGTGCAGTAAATTTATGCTATACCGTTAAAGAGCGAACATTTAAAGGAAAATAAAGATAAAGATAAAGCAAATAACGTTCGTAGAGCTGGAAAGAGTGCGTTGACTCGAGCCCTAAACACTGGAAAAATGATGCTAAAACCAAAACGCTCGTCTGCCGAAATACACGCGTCGGATAAAGATGTGAAGATCGCGTACGATAATCTAGGTAGTAAACAGGATGAATACACAATGTACTTAGACGATACTGAATACGACGAAGCCGAAAACTGGACATAGAACAATGCACGCGTGAGTACACTGAATTTATGATTACTGTTAACGACCATGAAAAGGAAGGAACCCCCCCCCCCCGGCATGATGTTGCTGAAGATTTGCCTGATCTGGAAAATGAATCAATTGAGCAAAATTCAGTGACAAAAAATGTCGAAATTAAGGATGATGAAACCATTTCCGGTTTACATAAGCCTCATGTGTTAAAGCATGAAAAACCGAAACTCCCTCAGATTCTCGGCAATGTACGAAAGTATTCTATATTCAAAGTCGACTTTCAACATGCAATTGAGTTTAATACACTGCTCAGAGAGGGATGCCATTACTATACTCCGTTCCTGCCTTGGTCCAGAGCCCTCCAAGTTAGTTGAAGGTATAAGTACTGACTTGAAAGTGATGTGGCAATATTTAGATCAAAACTATGGGTATCCAAAAATAATTTCAGATACATCTGGTGATCTCGAGAAATTTTACCCTATCCAGGCGGGAGAAGACATTAACAATAGTCGTGTCATCTCACTTATCGAGAAAAATTACAAAGGATGATATAAAGGTTTGTTCCCGCCACATTCATGTTCAGAAATTGGAACCATTCATGGAGAATCTGTTAAAATGGATGGAAGACGAAATGACAGCCAGATTGCGCTTGGGTGCAACCATTCGAAAGGTTCGATCAGCCATAGGTACTGTTGCGCAGAGTAAGAATTCGTTTGGGAACAACACACCCTGCTATGTATGAAAAGAGGTACACTATATTGATGAGTGCCCAAAGGTTTTGTCCATGCCCGTCAATGAATGGTGGAAAATAGTCAAAGAGCAAAAGGCGTGTTTCTAATGTTTGAAAAGAAGGGGCATACGGCCAATAACTGTCTGCGCAAGCGAGAATGCCCTGAAAGGAGACAAGATGGTGGCCCATGCAAGAAGCCACAGCATAAACTTCTTCACATGGAAGAAGGTAAATCCTCATAACCGTGCACTCCAGTCACATGTGTTCTAGCCTGCGAACAGGCGTTTATTCAGGTGGGCCTCGTAATAATAAACGCCTGCCCGAATGACTTCAAATTTTCGGAGACTTCGTTCGCCTACGAACGAAGCTTTCTGATTGGAGAATTATGGTCACATGGGAACATATGACTGACATTAAGTAGGAGGTCTGCGTTTATTACTGAGGTCAGCAAAAATTTGCAAAACTTTGTTGATGACTTGATTCTGATTTATAGATGAATATAGTCGAGTAAATGCGAACAAGAAAAACATTAACGTTTTGGGCCAATTTAATTGGAGAAATATTTCGGATGTACTACATGTGAGATTGTCAGGTTCAGTTAAGCTGCTAGTTCGCCCTATCAAAGTGCCCTATCAAAGTGTTCATAAAAACTCATTGACATTTGAACCTCGATGATGGTCGTCGTGGATTTCCGATTATAGTGTTAAAATGACTTTTGTATGTGTGCTAGGGTTAGGCCGGGTTAGACATTAGGTTTTAAATAGAATGCAAATATGATGTTTTATATACCGTCAGTTGAAGTGAGCTGATACAGACAGTTGAGTTAAAGACCCTGTCACACTATTGCGTATGAGAGAAACGTATGAGAAGCGTATGAAAATTAATGAAATAATTTTCATACGCACAAAAACCCTTTGAAATGCCAGCGTATGAGTTACGTACATCTGGCGTACCTCTGGCGTATTCAGCGTGTGCCTAGAGTATGCTTATCGTATAAAGCATACGTCCGATACGCACAAAATTTTTGAACATGCTTAAATTAAAAAATATTTTCTGCCTATGCCTAACGTATACCCCTAGCGTATGTCAGCGTATACCGGCGTATGATTGATATTTTTCATACGCTGGCATACACTAGTACGATACGCAATAGTGTGACAGGGCCTTAACGTTGTGAAAGCATGAACATTCAAGAGTGAAGACTATGTTGTCGTTAATATTATGAAACGTATATCGACTAGCTATCGAATACGTTTCTGTTTATAGCAACGATAAAAGTTTTGCTTTTAATAATATGACAGTGTTTGCATGAAATATATGTGAAGCCAAATTGATGAGTCTGTAGACGGCAATATTTTATATTTTGGCAGCGACTGGACGCATTTTAATTAATATTCTAATTGAAATGTTTTAACATTAAAATGTTCTAATTTCGATACAGAAATCTTTCTCATTACATTCATTGTGGTTTATTCTAATAAACGAAATGACTCGTAAAAGAAATCTAGCCGGTTCCTGTTCGCAGACTACATGTGTTCAAGACGAAAGTGAAGGGAAAGAACGGCGAAGCACAGAAGTCAATATCTTCTACGATAGCGGAGCACAAGTAAGCATGATACGAAGCAGTTATGCAGAGTCATTGAATCTCGGATTGTCATCACCAAAGTCGGTGAAGCAGAAGAATATATGAGTACCAGTATATACAGGGTGTTAGCCAGAAGTAAAAAAAAAATCCGCGTTTACCTGAAATTGGGAAATTTATTTTAGCCTGAAGCCGGGCATTTCTTTGTGAGTCTGGGGGCATGCGGTTGTCCCCTCTCGATTTTTATTTTTTTTTGTCTTTGAAATGGCATTTCCCGCATTTTGGGAGTAATTTTGAGCAATTGTAGTTATAAATATGTTTTTAATGGCGTATTAACAACATTGAATTTCTATAACTATTTTTTGGCTGACCCAAATTGGGAAATTGCGACCTCAAGGTAATTGGGAAAACCGCGTTTAACGCGGAATTTTTTACTGTAGCTTACACCCTGATATATAAGGTCCCTGTCTGCACAAATGTCTGACACTCTTGACGTAGATACGCATTATCTATCGACGGTTCTGGGAATATCCAGTTACAAGTTGAAACGCAGAGCAGGTCCAATAGATCTGCTCGTTGGAATAAAACTATTCCCGGTTCCATGTTGGTAAGACGAAAGTCAGAAACAATGTTGTTGCAAGAAATAGTCCCTTGGGGTGGGTATAGTCTTTGGTTCCAATGCAGAATGTTTTATGCCAGACCTAAAACAGATCCTCCACATACGTGTTGCTACGCCTGTCGACCTTACATCCTTCAGGAGCACTGAATCAATGGGAGTTGCTATATCGCCATATATGCACCTGTAAAGAAGCTGAAATTCCTGCAGCTGAATGAGCAGTATTGAACGAAATTGAAGAGTCCTGTCAACTGCAAAATGGAAAGTGGACAATGAAATATCCCTGGAAGAGAGACCCACAGTCCCTGCCCAATAATTATCCACAAGTGATAAAGAAGCTCGAAACCACCGAAAGGCGACTCGCGAATCAACCGAAATATGCCTCCAGCTACGATGAGCAGATTAAAGAGATGGAGAATTTGGGATTTGCAAGGAAGCTAACTGAAAAGGAAATTAAGGAGTGGAAAGGTCCGGTGTACTACATCTCGCATCATGCCGTCCTACGCCCAGAGAAAAAGTCTACTACAGTCAGAATCGTGTTTAATAGCTCAGCATGATACTAATGCTTACGTCGATGATATCTGCGACTCGATTTGTTTGCTCCACAGACGAAGCCACCAACCTTACCACGGGCAACGACGAAGTGCTCAATTTCGGAGGATTCCATGTTAAGAATTGGATCAAAAATGGAGAAACAAACACCGAGAATTCTGACTAACCGACTTGACCTCGTAGCTCAGTTGGTCTAGCATTGGACTAGTATCCCAAAGGTCGCGGGTTAGATTCCCACCGTCATCAGGCAAACTTTTCAGCTTGCCCGGTGCATGTGGATGCACACTCAGAGTAACATCACAAACAGGTATAGGTTAGTTACCGAGGTATAACTAAGTTGATTATTAACCGTGGCGCGTGCAGTAAGCATCGTGGTGAAAGGTTACCGAGGTCGTGGTTGTAGTCAATTACCTCTTCTAGCAATTATACATTGATTCTCAGGGTTGTATGAGGCTGAGCATAACATCAAAAATTATTCAGACCTCGGTCAATGTTATCGCCGAAGCGCAGTAAATAATAATGAGAATTATCTATGGCATGTTGACCAATAATAAGCAATTATTGGATGAGGCTGAGCATGATATCAAGAATTATTCAGACCGAGGTCAATGTTATCTGCCGAAGCGAAGCTGAGGCGGATAACATAGACCGAGGTCTGAATAATTCTTGATATCATGCGAAAGCCGAATCCAATAATTGTTTTATTATACATTTAAAGACATGAGAAAAGTATAAAACGATTCGTGTTCATGAGGTAGGAAAAGTACAATTTGAATATCAAACACCTTGCACAAAGTCAAAAGTGAGCTAAATATTCTATTTCTACTTCTATTTACCCCTTTGTGGCTTTTTTCGTGCTTTCACTATCGTTATCTGCCAATAATTTGGAGAGTTCACTTTCATTCAGCGAAGCAAATCTGCTGTAGGTTATTTTTTTTTTTTCGCGCGTTTATAGGTTCAAGCTTTTGGCCGCGCAAGGATTTGGGCACGAGAGAGTCCAATAATTTTTTTTTGGATGCAAGTTCGATCCCAAAAACAGTTATTGGACGCTGATGACGTCATCGGCGGAAATATGTAATAAATGCCGAATACTGAAAATTAGCCGGTGCTTTCTGACCAATTAGAAACGAGAATACATATTAAATGTATAATAATAAACGAGAATAGAGTTTGAATGTATAATAATGTAATAACAATAGGTTAAGCGCCACGAAACTTTAAGCTCGGAGGAAACACACGTTTTATTCACAGCGAAAGATGAGAGAAAACCGACTCAATCATGAACTAAGTGATTTAATTTTAATTTATAAACTTTCATCAATGATAAATAAGTACATATGAATAAAATGAATACATATGAATAACATAGAGTAAAAGTAATCCTTGATGAGGGGCTAACGAACTGACTCGAAATCCCAGCGAGGTTAACTCCTTGCCCTTGGCAAACATAACAATGCAACTTGAAAGTTAAAGGAATGAATAAAATTAGAGTGAATGAGCCCCCACACGGTTAGGACCACATGCAACATTGACGCCTTTAAAGGTTGGGAAAGGCTAGAGAAAGCTATAACTTTTCTATGTAATCATGTAGGAACTATCTTCTTGTGGATGTACTGGCCAAGTTTCAACAGTGTATTGGTTTCACCAGCAGTCGACCAACAGAGAGCTGTTATTAATACATATCTTTCACTTGTGGCTTGTTGTGTTACAACGTTTGCTGTCTCGGCATTCATTAACACAGACAGGAAACTTGACATGGTATGATCAGTGAACTTAATCATGTAACAAATGTAATATTTTTCCTTCATAATCATGCACTAAAAGTGGATAAGGGACGTGAGAAAGTTTCATGCGTGCTCGATGCTCTTACTTTATCCCAGTTACATGGCACGAGGAACTAGAAATGACGTCCGAAATATATGACTACTCCTCTTACAAATACCCCGAGGCACATTTCTGTTCAAAAGTTGTGATAGGAAACCAGAGATTGCAGAGAACAATAAAAAAGCTGGGGACAGCCTACCACACATGCATTGTTAGTGAAAGGGTTTATAAATCTGGCGAGTAAATTTTATTGAACTTCCCACACACTTCACCGTTCAAACTAGTATACCGGCTGCATGTTGTGTAATATTCTAACGGTTTAATGTATTTTTCAACAGGTGCATGTTCAGAATGCTACTCTGGCTGGTGGTGTGGCAGTTGGAACACTTGCTAATATGATCATTGAACCATGGGGAGCTATTCTTATTGGTTTTCTGGCCGCAATTCTCAGTGTTGCAGGATATAAGTATATCACGGTACGCAGTATTGGATCCACATATTGATATCTATTTCTAAAATTGATTGAAAACAGCTGTGCGACTGAAATTCACTTAAATAGTTCATAAATTAACTTGAATAAATTGACAAAGGTCGTTTAATTTCAATTAGTATAATTACATAGGTGATTATTGAAAATTCCCCACGCTGATTGGTTGCCGTTGAGGTGATTATAACGCGATAATCACCTATTAGCGATTTTCGAAATGGTATCCGAAGCCGTTTTGTCAATTAAATGACGAAGAAATGTGTATTTTTTATTTTTTTTCAAATAATCACCTATGAAATTATACTAAAACAATTATTCACCTCAGGCTCCGTGATTATCGTGAATAAAAACCTCGACTTTGTCTCGGTTTTTATTCACCGATATTAATATCCCGCCTTCGGCGAATAATTGTTAAATGTTTGTATCTGAGCTAAGATTCCATTAAAAAATGCAGCACAAATGTATTGAATGGAGACTTTGTTGTATAAAAAATGTTGTTTAGTAAATTAAATTAAACACTCTCCGAATATTAGCATCTTATAAACTCAAACAAGCTGATATTATACGGAGTGTGTTTCATCTTATATTTCGCGAAATTGCCTGCTGGTAAAGGATTTTAGTATAATAGCTCCTTCATCTTTTTATACGTTGAGAATAAATCAAACATCGAAAGTTGTTTCGGGGAAACTGATTCCTTGGTACCGAAAGATTAATTAGTCACATATATATGTAATTTACTGAGCGAGACCTCCGAACTGCAGGATATTAGTTGAGTTCTTCTTTTTACGAAAGAAGAACGACTGAATTTTCTTCTGTCTGGACCGAACAAGCTCGTTCAATAAGTTATTTATTATATTATATTACATATATGACTATAAAAAACAAGGGCATTCTTCGGAAAACACTAATCACAATGTCCCCATTTTGTTATAATCAGAGTTTGTATACATGTAAACAACGTCTTAACACAAGCTAGAGTAGAATAGTAAATTTATTATTATTAAAAGTTACAAGGTCACATTTTCACATATTTCTTTTTACTGGGAAAATAGTTATTCTACCACTTACCGACTGCTCAGGAAACAATCCAAATGCTGCATTTTGCAAATGAACCGCTTGCAGTCATAATCGTAATACTATATTAGATATTTAAAACGGTCTTTTATTTTATAGCCATTCTTGGATGAAAAACTTCATATTCATGACACATGCGGAGTGAACAACCTTCATGGGATGCCCGCCATATTGGCTGGAATTGCTGGAGCCGTGGCCGCTAAGCTCGCTGATGCAGATGACTATAAGGACAGGTTTGTAATAAATAATATTATGTAGAGCGAGTAAAATTAATACATATGTTGATATTATGTTGGTACAGTATTTGTAGTTGGGGCGCGACGGTTGTGGCTTGGTTAGTGGGGACGCTGCACCAGAATCGCAGGACCGCTGGTTCGATTCCTGTTCCTATGGTTGCATTTTTTCGTAACTCATGCTCGTGGTTGTCTAAAAAGTGTATAAAATTTGAACTCGAAATTTCCATCTACGAAACCCTTTCATGACCAGAAATAACACCATTATTTCTTCGAGAACAAAACTTAATTGCATACTGTAGCGGGATGAGCTTGGTTAGAGATCATGCAAATTGTAACTTGGACGAGTACTCGAACGGCTTGTAACTAGCACACCAGTGTAATTGATAGTAAAAACATCTACCAACGTTTAATTTTGATAAAGGGTTTGGGTTGATAAGTAACTGGTGACCATCTGTTACTCAAGCAGCTATTAACACTCCCAACGACGGTAGACAACGTAATTTTATTTAGTGTAAACCCAGTGAAAGTGAAAGTGAAAATAACCAGAACGCTACCTCCAACCGGAAATTTGAAGCCAAACTTGAAGGCTAGTCCCAGTCTTCTCACGCATGCGATGAGCGCGGTGAATCCGAAAAGAATATTTTTATGACTATTTTAAGAGAATCGCGAGACATAAACATGCGTGTCTTAATCCCAGACACGTGATTTGCCTTCAGGCAAACATCGGGACTCTGTCTGAAGGTAGTTAATATATTCACTTCACTGTGTAAACCTCATCCAAAATTAAATAATATTTCATCTTATTGTGTCAAAATATACAAATCGAGTAGTTTTGCATCAGTTATATATAATTTACACAATTATATATATTATATCAATATTTTAGTTTGGGTTCGGTATTCCCTAGCGATTATTCGTCATCAAAACGAGCTGGATATCAAGCGCTTGCTTTGTTGATCACTCTTGGCATTTCCATTGTCTCTGGGGCAATAACTGGTTAGTGTTTTACCACTGCTTTACCACATAATTTAGTTTTTCAATGTTTAAACTATTCCCTTCTATCTGTTTTTTATCACGACTAATTTAAAAGTTACCAAATTAAAGACCATTGCAAACAAGTTACCCAATTATTAAAAATTCATCGATCATGATTTGAGGGTTACCTACTATATAGAGTTTGCCTAATTTGACCTGACTTGATTGCGCGATTTTAGATCTATGATTTTAGATCTATTTTACGTTCCATGAGAAAAACATGAAGAGTCTGTGCGCTTTGAAGGTAAAACCTGGATTCTTTCTAGATCAGACGGCCGATCACACAATTTTTCCCGTTCATCACTGGTTGTCACCCTGCAGAAGAAGCTGGTATTCACATTGATCACAGGCAACTGGTAGAGAACATGCACTCTTCTTCCTCTTTCCCCTCTATTTATGAGTCGGACCATGTAACTCGATCTCTTGCATCGTTCTCTGGAGGTGCGATCGACGCTTTCTTCACATTTTTATATCATTTAGTCATCGCGAAGCGAACAGATGCTGTGTTTGGTTGATTTTAACATTGCAACACAATAAAACTGAATAATAGATTTCTTACAGAATGAGTCACAAGCACTGATCGCCTTTTGTTTACGGAATCTAATCATAGAACATCATCATTTTAGCTATGTCCTTTATACTGCTATCATCAGTTTTGGCCACCACTTTGGCATAGCTTTGTCCCTTCTTATTCGTTCCTGATTCCCTGTCTCCGTTCCTCATCTCACAAACTCGTTTTCCTCAATTCCCTTCTCGTGGATTTCCGTCTACTTTCTTCCATCTTCTTTCTCTACTCCACCTCCTTCAGTTCCTTCGTTATTGTCCTCCTTATCTTCTTCGTTATTGTCTCGTCTTCTTACAATTCTACTATTTCGCAGATATCTGCGCAGTTTCCAATTATTTTAATTCTTCTGCCTTCACTGTAAAATTAAGTCTCTGTGTTATACTCTTACTGTGAAAACTTGGGTCGTCATGGAAATCAAATGGAAAATACTTTTCTAAGCGTGTTCTCCACAGACTTCGTCTATTCCCTTATCCTCAATAAGCTTCTTAATTCTCCCACTCTGTCAAATGCTGTGTTTTTCTATGAACCTTTTCTCTTACTGGATTCTCCTTTCGCTAATTTTCCATTCCAAAACTAACAGCCGAACGAACTAACTCTTCTGGCGTAAAGAAGTACAGCAGGTTTATTTTCAATAGCGGCTTCGATTTAAGTGCATGTAAAACAGGGATGTAGTAGAAGGGGTTTGGGTGGATGGGTGGATGGGGGGAGTACATTTTTAATTAAAGTCTCAACAATACTGCTGGTTGTTCTTTAAATTTGGACATTACTAAACCGCGAAACGAAACAACGAAACAGCGAAACGAAACAGCGAAACAACACGGTTTTATATTATTTTTAGTAAAAGGAATAAACTACATTTATATCAAAGTAGAACGAAGTTAGACAAGATGAAATCCTTAAAGTCAGGGACGCCAGAACGATGTGAAGGCAGGAGGGGGGGAGATTTTCGTGAAAGGGCACTTTTGAATTGGTATATACTAAGAGATGTTTGCAAAACATCGGGAATTGAACTTTGCCTAACCATGTTTTCTATTTATTGGATGATAGGGGTGTGAGGGAGTTCTCCGCCAGGCGATTGTGCTATTCTTGAAGCTCAATGACTGCATTTCTTGCGTTTTCTGAAGCAAATTCATAAAAGAATTGCACTAACATTTCTGACAATTCGCTATTTCACCTTTGCCCCCCTTGCCCCTCCTGTTAAAGGGCAACGGGGGTGGCTGCCCCTCCTGCCCCCCAGTTCCGGCGTCCCTGCTTAAAGCTACAACGCCGTCAGCACATAAAAGTCATAATTAATACTAATAGTGTCACGTATTAATCTTTGTTATCGAATATTGGGAAGGATAGAAACTCTTCTGCTTTTCGAATACTGTCAAAGTTTCCTCTGTTATAATTTCTTTGAAGTTTTCATCGGTTGTTATGGCATTAAATTTTGGCTGTGAAACGAGCATATGTGTGTGGGGTGCTCGGTCAAAACGGCCGCAAGTCAAACGGCGGCCCCAAGTCAAAACGACTCCAAGTCAAAACGGCTATTGCATGCCTTGAAAATTATTATACAAATAAAATTATTATTACACGAGTTCAAACTATAATAAGTTTTATGACAAATTATAAAATTAATTAAAGGATTAGGTAATTTAGATTGCAAATATTGAACTATGGAGTTATTTTATTCAAATATTCAACTATGGAGTTGTTTTATTCAAATATTAATTCTCGACTTCGTCTCGGTGAAGGAATTTCCCCGATATAAATCACCTCGCCTTCGACAAATAAATTATTAAATGTTCACCTTTGCATAGCTGTAATTTCTGGCAATGGATTTATTTTTGTTATATAGTAACATAATAGTTCGAACAATCCAAGCGGGGCCGCCATTTGACTTGGGACCTGCGCGTGGAATCGTCGTGTTTACTGTTCGGCAAAAATATTGAAACAAGCCGCGGGAAGTTTTTTGGCGTTTTTATCTACAAAGAAAGCTCCAGTTTTTCATTATAATCCTAATTTTTTGTGAATTCGAACAGTACGTATGTTATTAACTAGTTTAGCCAATCTTTTAGTGTGTTTTTACGTTTTTACGTTCAGTATTGTCTTTCATATTGCTCAAAATTTTCAACTTGTTGTGTTGCGAACTGTCAAACTGAAACGATACTGTCTTCTATAACTCTTGAACAGTAGTGAACTGTCGCCGAAACTTATATGTAAGTTCTGTCAATCAATTCAATTCACAGGTATCGTTTTATCTGCTAAATCAAATAAAACAGTTATGAGTTGTTTTATATGAAAAGTTAAACTTGTAGTTCGATGTTTTGAAAAGTTTTCACACCGATTTTAACAACAAAAACAAATGTAAACTAACACTGGATTTAATACAATGCGTATAATAGTGTTTTTTATTAGTATTTTCACGATTAATATTTTATTTTCATGTCAAACAAGTCAGAAATATCTGTTTTCGTATTGTAAGCCAAAAAGTTGAAATCACTATAAATCACACGCTACAATTTACACGCATGCGCAGATCGTGCTCATGTCGAGTCGATTTTTTTTCATGCGGCATGTAGTAAAACACTGACTACCGGAATACCGGAACACCATCGGAACACCGAAACACCACCGGAACACCGGAACACCACCTAAACCTAACCCCAACCCTAACCCCCAACCCTAACCCTAACCCCAAATCCTAACCCTAACCCCAAACAAAATGGTGGTGTTTCGGTGTTCCGGTGTTCCGGTGGTGTTCCGGTAGTCAGTGTTTTACTACATGCCTTTTCATGCTGGCCACGCCGATTTTAGCGATGATTTTCTCGTGTTTTCTTCGGTGAAATTTTTTTAAACTTTGTATTTTTGTTATACAAGACGAGTGGTACAACATATTCAAATTTTAAGAAATTCTACAAATAACTTTTTCTGTAACCGTCATTCACGAATATCTCGAAAACTTATTTGTAAATTCCCTTCAAATTTTGATATGTTTTTCCTTTCTGGGCCATAAATCTTCAAAAAAAATTTATTTCAGAAAAATTCACCGAAGGAAAATATAGATATTGTCAATTTATTGTGAAATTAGACAATAAAAGTGCAAAAGATTAAACATCATGGTTGCCATGGCAACACGAACACTGTTTTAATTTGTTCATAAATGGACAGCACACAGCTTCTGAACTTTCCTGGAAATTATCATATTGCCTTGTCTTAAGTGTATCTAATATAAATTCGGTTCAAAGCGAACGTTACTCAAAATACCTAGAATTTTAGAGAACTGTAGGGAGCCACCTTAATTAAGGATTTAATTTCATCTTGTCTAACTTCGTTCTAATTTAGTTTCATTTCACTAAAAATAATATAAAACGTGTTGTTTCGCTGTTTCGTTTCGCTGTTTCGTTGTTTCGCTGTTTCGTTTCGCTGTTTCGTGGTTTAGTAATGTCCTTTAAATTTAGAATGATATTCTGACTAATGAGCCAGGTTGTGGTTGCATTTTTTTGTTTTAATATGATAAAACTATAAACTTTACAACATCACTTAACTTAAAATGCAGGAAATGAAAGTGTTTCCGAGACCAAGAATCAAAAACGTTCTAATATTTCATACCGCAAGGCCCATTGTTTTAGGACTAAACCACTGACGTAAAATATACTCATCCATAATGATACCATGCACATACCTTGGTGCATTCTTGCCTTTTAATTTTAGATTAATTTGGGCAATGACAGTAAAACACCATTAAAAACCTGCATTGAAATAATTTATTTTCATTTGTCTTGCAGGCTTTATTGTGAAGCAAAGTGTGTTTGATCCTCCAACAAGTGAACAGTTGTATGATGATGCAGATTTCTGGAAGGTGAGTGTTGTATTTATTTTTACAAAATGATCAAAGACAAAATGTAATTGATGTATATATTATTCGTTTTTATTTTCCCATCTTATCATAACTTTTTGATAAGGTCATCATAACACCTTTTAATTTGTTGTTTCTTTCTGCACAGTTACCAGAAATCGTTGATAACCACAACCAGCCGAATGCGGAAATTCCTCTTCACCGCGGACCAACTACAACCAGAACTGAGGCACCATCTTCCTAAAGTTGACCTACACAGATACCCGTCAGTTGCATATATCTTCTTCTTTTAAACATTATATACCTTGTATTTGTGTGTTTGAACTTATGTATACGGTAGCGGTAGCTTTGTTATTTACTTTTATTGCAAGTAATAGTTTAGGTGGCATGTCGTAAATATTTTAACCGAGTAAATATGCCAAGCAATCGCCTTTTTAACCTTTTACCATTTAGTAGTGAATATTCATATAACTTGCGTAATGATCGCCTTCCGTCTACTAAGGCTAAAACTGAACGGTTTAGAAATAGTTTTATCCCATATGCAATATTATATTCTCTTATAGCTTATTTTGAATAATGTATCTTAGTTAATTTCGTATGATGTGTACATTTCGTAAAAACATGTAACTATTTCAATCTCTGATTGCAAAACGTTTTATTAAAAATCGATCAATCAATCAATTTGATTTATTAAGCATCGATCTATATATCTGGATTGACGCATCATATTCATGTGGATATGTCTCTCGTTAAACTGTGTAAGAAAACTGACATAAATATTGTTATGAAAGTTTTATATCGATGATGTGGCTGAAATAAATTAGTTTTAGTTATGTGTTGGGTGTAATTACTCATACACAATTGCCTGGTGTTGTTTATATCACATTTTGAGTTAATAAAAATGTTTTGATAATTAGTGATTGACCAATGATGAATCGTCCCAACTTTTCATTCAGTCTGCAGCGCAGTGTGTGGCCGCCAATGAGTGCAACCGCTCTATTGTCCCTGAATTGTCTACTGTGCATAGTTGCACGAGAAGGAAGATATGATGTTGATTGCTCCGGATACATAAAATTATTTACAATTCTAAAACTTACAATGACAATATAATAAGCCCAGCTTGCTACGCATGTACGTACCCATAATCAAAGATCGGCATAATTGTTTGTTTATTTTTCACACAACACATGCAGCGTGGCTATAGGTAAGAAGGACGATATTCTGTTTTACAAAGTGTATAGGTGCTTCGACCCTATACGCTTTCTTTGCTTGTTATTTAGTATCGACCCGAATGTGCATGACAATTGACGTTTCTGTCTGACTTGTTTTATTCTAACAAAATATGAAAATACATAAAACACACTGAAACGTTGTGTTATAGTTTAGTAGGACTGGAAACTAAATCGGATTTTGAACGATGCGAATTAAGCGGAAAACACAACGAGTTGTTGACATAGATAGGTTGTTGATGTGTTGTAAAATGAAATCAGGACAAATATAAGGACAAAATACGTTGGAAATATTACATTATTTATAGTTTAAAGTAACCGTGAATGGTTGCGGGACAGTTGGGTTATTATTATTCCGGATTGTGCTACTTGTAAGTTTATATTGGAATGGAGTATCTCTTATATACATTGGTATTTGTTTATATTGATAACTATATTAATATATGTAATTGATATGTCTTTAATAGGATTTGAATAAGGTTCAACTTTCATACGAATCGGCAAATATCCATACAAGAGAATAAACAAAAGGTTCCTAAACGCTACAGGTTGTTTCACCATTCAAATCAAGGAGAATTATTAAGATTTCAGTCTGTAGAAGAACATATGGTAACAATGTCAAGCTTAAATATATATTCATCGTCATTTGTTTATTTGTAATAATGAACGAAGCAAAGAAGGCAAGAACTATAGTTGCTAAATCATCATTTACCCGTAGTGCTAAATCCATCCAACGGCTAATCGAACAAGGACGGCCCGAACCGGAAGTTGCCAAAGCAGGTGGCATATTTGAAACAGCCTATGAGAGAGTATACTATCTAAGCATGAAGGATTTGCAATATTTGTAGAAGAAAAAGATTATTATGAACAGGAAGAAGAATGGATGGAAGATGTGTCAAAAGAATATGATGCTATGTGTATAATGATAAATGATTATAAAATAACCATGGCTCCGAAGAACAATATTACAACCGATAAAGTGGAAAATCCAGCCAGCTCTCAGGATGTCGATGTGGACCCAAACAACACAAATATACCATCTGGATCAGGCATTGATGAGACTGCAGAATCTGTACCACCAGGGGATGCAGAACCCACTGTTACATTGGAATTATCACCTGACAACCAAGCTGCCGCAACTAATTTTCCCTCTTATGCTGCACCCTCACCCAGTCCAACTTCCATGAAATTGAGAACAGAGAGAGCACCGCTTCCTAAATTTGATGGAAATGTTCGAAATTATCTGGACTTTCGTAGAGATTTCAAATTTTTGGTGGAAAAGCAATACACAACTCAGGAAGCCCTTTATGTTATTCGTAGCTGCCTGGACAAAAGCAGTGCCGACCTGATAAAATGCAAGGAGGACTACAATGCTGCATGGGAAAAATTAGACAAGAGTATGGCGACCCGAGAATTGTTTCTGATGTCCTGCTGTCTGACTTGGAGAAAGTAAAACCAGGATGTGGATGGATGGATGGATGGAGAAGGAAGTACGAAAGAGAAAGATTGCTGGAGCCGATATTCGTTCCCAGAGAACAATTTCTCGAAGCGCTGACAACAAAGGCTCAGTAAATACCATCACATTGAAAGGTGAGAAGGATTCCAGCATGGGTACTAGCACGGGTTTCAGCACCGACAAACTCGATTCAAGGACTGAGAATCCAGGTGAAGTATTAGGTGAGGGCAACCAATCACCACCACAACCACCACCACCACCACCACAACCACAACCAACGTTTCAGCATTGTTGGTTATGCAAACAGCCCCACCAGTTGGACACATGCCAAATGTTTCTGAGTATGACCCCTACTGTTCGTCTCACAGAGGTGAGGAAAGCTCATGCATCTTACGTGTTTAAAAATTCATCGCAACCCATGTAGAAAAAAGAAAAAGTGCACGTTGTTAAGAGATGGTGAAGCATGCAAGTTCAGTCATCACCCTTGCTCCATGGAGCGCCATTTGAGCGAATGTCCAATAACAATGTATCTGTCATTGCGGGAGGAAAAAGCGGGCTGCCCCAACCTTGGAAGTCAGTGCAATAAATTCTGTATCTAAACAGAAATCTAAAGCAAATATCCTGTTTGATGGAGGAGGGGGGGTCCCAATCCCATTTCCCACCTGAAATTTTGGCAAAATCCCAGTCCCAGTTGGATTTTTATTAGAAATCCCAGTCCGAGTTATTGAAATCCCAGTCAATAAAAAACCCTTTATTAATTGGTAGAATAAACAGTTTTAAGACCCTTTAAGCCACCGTGTGTGCAAGTGGCGGACACTTTATGAAATATTGGGGGGGGGGACACAGAAAATTTTTGAATTTAAATCCCGGAAATGGCATTTGCAGCATTCTGAGACACGCATAATCAGAATACCCAGAATTCCGGGCGCCAGAGTATGCCTGTTCGCAGGTAGTGCTGTGGATAATATAGTTAACAACAAAAATCATGACCATGCAAAGACACCAAAAACGGATCAAAATTGTATTTTAAAATACTTAAAACGTAGAAAAATTGGGAATCGACTCGCATTACCTGAGATTGAAATTTATTTTATTGCGCCACATTTAAACTTTTTATAAATTCGTTTTGTAATCATTTTTATAAACATTAATTAAGCTGTAAAAAGTATCATTTGTAAATAAGTATTGAAAAGCCCTGCGGGGAATACTTCCAATAATAATAATAATCCAATTCCCATTTTTGAGAACTTCATTTCCCATTCCCAGTGGCCGTATCCCAGTCCCAGCAACCCAAATCCCATTTTCCCAGTCTAAAAATAGATCAATCCCAGTTCCCATTTTACCCTTTCAGGACCCTCTTGATGGGGGATCTCAATTAACTTTTAATCAGAGAACAATTTGCCCAAAACCTAGGATTGCATGGTGAGAGCATTGGCGTCCACCCGGCGTATAAGTAAAGTTGGGGGGACCGAACAGTTGCTGCAAACTAAGATCTACACTCTCCAGATTCGTTCCCTCTCCAGATGGTGGCCCGAAATCCGTGTTGAAATTTGAAAGCCGCAGCTATCCCTCTGATAAGTGAAAACGTCAGGGCGGTTCGTATTGAGAAGTATGCAAAGTTGTTCAAGATTGACACCAAGCGACTTCACCGGGGTTCTGGGGCAGTAGACATCCTCATCGGCATCGACCATGCTCCACTTCACGGTGGCAACACGCTAGTCAATGGAAATTTTGCTGTGTGGCAATCCCCCGTAGGGGCGGTAGTTTCTGGAGCCGGTCCCGATGGTTTATGTTCAGTAAACCGCATGCATCTTGTTCGACTTAATGACCCAGTTGATCTAACTTCTTTCTGGTCCACTGAGCAATTGGGGGTAGAAGTGAACCCTTGCTACACAAAGAGAACACCAGGGGGGAAACTGCTTAGCTCTATCGAGAAGGAAGCTAGAGGCGAAGATTATTCGCGACAGTGAATGTAAAGGTCGGACAACAATGGATGATCCCTATACCATGGGCAAAGGATCCAAATGAACTTCCAAACAACTATAGACAAGCTTTGGCTAAATTGGAAAGTATTGAAAAGCGGCTCTTAAAAAACAAGGATTAAAATGCAAAAATGTACGATGATCAAATATTGGAAATGGAAAAACAGGGCCACGCAAAGAAGCTCACGCAAAGGGACATGGAACAACATAATGGTCCAGTACATTACATCAGCCATCACGCCGTTATCAAACCAGAAAAGAAGTCTACCCCTTGCTGCCGCGAAATACCATGGTCATGTTCTCAATGAATACATGCTCAAAGGGCCAGATCTCCTCAATGATTTAGTTGGAGTCCTCTTAAGATTTCGGGAAAATCATGTTGCAATCTTGGGGAATGTCTCAAAAATGTACCATCAAGTTCTTGTTGATCCTGTTGTAGATGCACATTCCCATCGGTTCCTCTGGCGAAGTTTTGAAAACCGTGAACCAGACATTTATGTTAAAACAGTTCTCACGTTCGGTGATAAACCTGCTCCACCCATGGCAAATACAGTAATGGATCTCACAGCTGAAGAGAATGCTTAAAATTACCCAGACGCAGAAACAACCATCAAAGAGTGTCGATACATGGATGACATTGCCGACTCAGTTACCTCGATTGGTGAAGCTGTTAAACGTACGAATGAGATTTATCACGTTCTCAGTACAGGACACTTCAAGATCAAAGAATGGATTTCTAATGCAGATTTATCAGAAAGTCGTCCCGGGGACCACATTGCAGTGCACAAATACCAGTGAGATCGAAAAAAAAAACACTCCTGAAGGAACCACTATATCAGAAGAGAAAGTCCTGGGAGTGGCCTGGAATGGAGAGTTGGATTTGTTGTCTATATCAATAAACAATACCAAAGTTCTTATGGCCTGTAAAGTTGATGGTGTAGAGTGGACAAGGCCAATTAAACTGACATCAAAGCGGATGGTGTTGAGCATAATCTCTGGGATATTCGATGTATTTGGATTTGCAGCCCCTTTGATTATTCGTGCCAAGACTGGTATTCAAGAGCTGTGGAAGGGAGGATATGAGTGGGATCAAGATCTACCCTAACAAGTGAAAGACAACTGGTACAAATGGTTTGACGACTTATCAAAGCTTAAAGATGTTACCTTTCAACGATGCTTCACCCCAGAAGATGTATTGGGAAAGTCAATCCTAATAATTTTCAGTGATGCTTCAGAAAAGGCATTTGGAGCGGTGGCCTACATAAGGTGGAGATTGATGGATGGTTCTCTTGCAAAGTCGCGAGTCACTCCAGTGAAGGAATTAACAATGCCGAAACATTGAACTGCAAGCAGCAGTAATCGCTTGCAGACTCAATCATACTATCCGAAGTGAATGGCGCTTGGAGTTTGAGAAGACAATATTTTTCTGTGATTCCATGATTGTTTTGGCTTGGATTCAAAATGAAACACGTTCCTTCAAAGTCTTTGTCTCCGTGCGTGTTGCCAAAATTAAGGCTAAATCAGACCCAGCAGATTGGCGTTAGTGTACAACTGATTTAAATGTTGCAGACGATGTAACGCGAGGTATGTGTGTCGAAAATCTGTCCGGTCGCTGGAAACACGGAGAAGCCTTTCTTCTTCAGCCAGAAGATCAGTGGCCATCAATGCAACTGTGTCAGGACAACGATGCAAATGACATGCTTATCGAATGCCGTAAAGTCAATGTTGTTGTTAATTTACCAGCCCGCTGTCCCTTGATGCAGTTTACCAAGCGATTCTCCAAGTACAGGCGGCCAGTTGGAGTCCTGGAGGTAATCCGGAGGTTTATCCACAACTGCAAAGCAAGGAATCAGTGGCGTAACTACTATGGGCTCAGATCGGGAGAACCTGGGGGCCCCAAACCCCAATGGGCGAAATGGGGGTCCCCAGGCACAGGTTGTAGAGCAAAAACATTGGCCAGGGCCTCTGATGTGTTACAATGTCGTTTTCTGACCATCAGAATTCTGTAAAATCTCTCCCCAAAGTCCGGGAAATGGCATTTCAGAGAGTCTAGATTCAAAATTTTCTGGGTGAGCCCTGGATACCTAGAAAACTCGTGCATATACGGCGCTCGACTCGTGCCTTTGGCACTTCTACTAGGGGTGCCTTCGAAAATTCTCAACCGGGGGCCCCTGATACAACGTTACGCCACTGCAAGGAATGGAATGTTGCAACTTATCAACGTCTGTCTGGCGCATCGACAGTCGCTGAATTGGAGGAAGCAGAAAAGGATCTAGTTAAAGATGCACAGTCAGCGATAAAACCCTTAATCCAGAAGAATGAATTCAGAAATCTGGCACCATTCATTGATGATGATGGTATCATCCGCGTCGGAGGCCGAATTGAGAACGCACCAGTTTCATATGAGACGCGACATCCACCCATTATTCCACGTTGTCACTGGCTATCTACCCTAATCGTAAGACGAGCACACCAATATGGACATCTCGGCGTAACGGCAACCGCAGCAAAGACACGGAAAAGATTCTGGATCGTCGTACACCGCATTGCAAAGAGTGTGAAATTCAAGTGCGTCTTCTGTCGGCTGAGGGCACAGAAAAACGAAATACAAATGATGGTAAACCTCCCACCATATCGACTTACACCATTCACACCACCGTTCTTTTATACAGCTGTCGACCTGTTTGGTCCTATCAAAGTCAAAGTTGGCCGAAACAAGACCGACAAATATCGGGGTGTCTTGTTTACATGTCTGAACGTCAGAGCTGTTTACATCGACGTTGTAACGGATTGCTCGACTCCTGGTATTTTACCCGTATTGAGAAGATTCTTCTGCATCCGGGGCTATCCACGCTGTCTGTGGAGTGACCGAGGAAGTCAACTAGTAGATGCCGAAACCGAGTTACGGAAAGCCATTGATTTGAGGGAAGAGATACCACAGAACTGAAAGATTTCCTACACGAGAAGGGTATGGAATGGAAATTTGTCACACCAACTGCCGCTCATCACAACGGATGTGCAAAGTCGCTTATTCGAGTGACCAAAGCAGCGCCCAAGAAATCGATCGGAAATCAAGTTCTCGCTCCTTTGGAGTGTCAAACGGCATCATTCGAAGCGGCAAACTTACTGAACCAACAACGCCCAATTGGTCGTAATCCGAATGATCCTGCAGACGACACATACCTCTGCCCGAATGATATCCTGCTTGACCAAGCATCGACTAACACACCCTAAGGCCTTTTCAGAGAAACAAAAAATCCATGCCATCGATATGAATTTTGTTAGCGGATCGTAGACAATTTTTGGAAAAGATGGTATCAAGAGTTTATATAATTGTCAATTGTCAGGTATTTTGACAATTAAAAAAAATTCGAAATTTTTTAAATTACATCAAGGTGATTATTCATAATAATTTGTTTTTGGCTCCACAGAATTTTTTTTTAAATCGTTAAAATAATTGAATATACTAAGAGAAATAATTTTTTAAAATAAAATTTGGGGGTCACCGATGTCGTTTACGAGTTAAATTACTTTAAAGCAAAAATATCCGCCATTTTGAAACGTCATTGTTGCCTTAGCAACGGCAGTTACGTAACTTTTGTGCAAAAATTCAAATTCCTTAGATGTTGTTTTATGTAAGTAAGACACTTTTTGTTTATCGACAGGTAATAATTGTCCAAAAATACGCATATAAATCGCGAAATTTCCATTTTTAAAAAAAACTGTATTGAGCCACCTTAAATTAACCATTTGCCTTATTTTGATGATAATTATCTATGTAAGAGAAACTCAGTTAAAACGCAATTATTTTTAAGTATTTACAATTTTACATAATATATGCGATGTCAGTATTTGCTCCCAGCTGCGACTACACTAAGATCATACGTTGTACTTCTTATTAAATGTCTTCCTTTCAATCTACCATGCATTAGGTTTTTAGATAACCAAGAAACAAAATTTCATTAAACATGTCAAAAAGTGGGGGGGGGGGGATAATTAGATATTCGTCCCCCCACCCCCAAAACTGGGGGGACAGGTCCCCCCATCCCTCCCCCCCAAGATTGACGCCCATGGACAATACTCACGTGACGGTAAAAGACCAGATCTATGAATGTTATTGTTCACTAACATAGGTAATGAGTTATATTGTTATTCTAATGAGTTTCCAAATCATCTATTCAATAAACTATGGTGGGAGTGAACACTCCAGGCTCCTGCTGGACCAAAACTTTGAAAAGTTTAGAGACCCCCCCCCCTTCAGTATATCGAGAACTTTCCGAGCCCCCCTTTAATGACAGAAAATATTTCGGTGCCCCCCTTAACGTCTTCTCGGCATAATAAATGTACTTTCCCTAAAACGCTGTTTTCTGACCATCAGAATTCTGTCAAATCTTCCCCAAAGTCTAGGAAATGGCATTTCAGAGACTCTAAATTAAAAAATTTGCTCGGGCCTTCGATTAATTCGGCCCTCGTTTTCAGCCTCTCAATAAAAAGAGCTTCCTACGGCACTGGAATACCTATTTTAAATATGTCGTCCACAATTTTTGTCACTATTCCATTATTCCATGTTTATAGACTACTTTTCTTCATTTTGCAAAAGAAAACGCAAATTGTTGACGCGCGTGAGTCAGAGGTGCCGACAGCTGCGAGAGGTCGCCGAATCTAGTGCGAGTAATCAGTTCTTATTCCTAACGTAACTGCGAGTTTATGCACGTTTGGCCAACCTGGAAACAAGCAATTAAGGTCCGCCATGTTGGTTTGGGACCGTCGATAAAAAGAGCGGGATAAAACTCGAAATGCGCCAGAATTTTAATTAGAATGAATATAAAAACTTGCACATGAATTTTAATTAGAATGAAAATAAACATATACACTTACAACGTAAATAAACTTGTAGAAATAAAAATAAACTTATAGAAGATAAAAATAAAACATAGTATAAATATAAACATGACAGAACCAATATTTGTACAATCACAATATTGACGGGAACAGCCCGTCATAGTGACTTAAGATGGCGTCATTGCTCACGTCATGATCACGTTTCGATTACACTTACTGCCAAAATGGCGGCCAACGCATGCGTATAAAATATCTCGGACACAATTTTTGCTGTGGATCTCCAACTGATCTCAAAAATATGAATAAATTGTATCTGAGATTCGGAAAGAGAAAAATAAATTTTACGATAAGAGAATTAAACCGATAAGCAGCCATAACCCAAAGCTATAGTGGAAACAGATAAAGAAAGTTGTTGGAACTAAGCAGGATTCAGTCTCTATTATAGATCAGGAAACTGAAAATCCACTAAGCGCAAAAGAGTCCGCTGAGTATATTAACACCTTTTTCACAGACCTAACTAAGAACTACCCAGAAGTAGCTGATGAGTGGCTGACGATTACAGCAGACGAGACCCTGCCTCAAATCTCTGTGACGAATCTCATAAAGAAATTAAAAGGCATAGATGCCAATAAAGCACATGGGCCATTTGATCCCTGTTTAAAGATAATAAAGTTATTCGCTGAATATTTTGCAGTACCTTTAGTACATATTTTTAATCAATCCTTCCAAACTTTGAAATTTCCGGAAGTTTGGAAAATTTCTAACGTCTGTGCTATCCCCAAAACTACCCCCATGTAATAGAGTGGAGGAGTTTTAAGACCAATTTCCCTTACTAGCGTAGTCTCCAAAGTGCAAGAATCGTATGCTGTTGAATGGATCCTTGAGGACGTTCAAGAAGAAATTAGTGATTCTCAATTTGGTGGCCTTGCGGGATCTTCAGCTGTTTTGACGTTAGTGTATTTGGTACATAATTGGTATAAGAGCATGGAAAACACGGGAAAGGTTGTAAGAATCTCCTTTTTGGACTTTCGTAAAGCCTATGATTTGATCAACTATAACATTTTGTTAGGAAATTTTATGAACATTGGTGTGCGCCCTTCATTAATAAGATGGTTTGCGACGTATTTACAAGGTAGACTACAAATGTGTACGTTTAGAAACCACAAAATAATTAATCAGAGTGTAAAAGTATAAAAGGAGGGATCCCACAAGGAAGTAAATTGGGGGCATTATAAAGATTAACCAGCTGGCCAATGTTGTTGAAACACCAAATAATGATCAGATATGGAGGTTCTGAACAAGACGACATTGTTATATTTATGGATGACACTACTTTAATTATCCGAGGTGATTGATGTCACTAATCATGTATCTGGAAATTGCATCGGAAATAGTCAAAATAATATTGATAACATAATTCGATTCATGGAAAATGAGCAAATGGAATTGAACGCTACGAAATGCAATGAAATGGTAATAGATTTTAGAAAGACTAAGACTGTAATCCCTCCTGTCTGCATTGGGCAACAACCTATGTCTAGAGTGAAAACCTACAAGTTATTGGGACTCTGGATAGACGATGATCTAAGATCTAAATTGGGAATCTAATACAGAGTACATTATTAAGAAAGCAACCAAACGTCTATATTTTTTGAAGGTTCTTAAGGGTTATGGCGTACCATAAAATGACCTCAAGACCTTTTATTGCTGTGTTATCAGATCAACCTTGGAGTATGGTGCCCAGGTATGGAACGGCAACTTGACGCAAGCACAGCGTAATAATATTAGGCCGGTTTACACGACAAGCGTTTTGGGCACGGCACCCCTGAAAATGGGCACCGTGCCAAAACCGCCACTTCGCTATTTACCCGTTTACACGACAACATTTTGTAAACACACTTTTATGATAGGCACCGTGCCCATCGGAAAACGGCACCTCTACTTTCCGTTTACGACGGTATATTTTAAAGAATAAATATATCGGACAGAAATAGAATTATATATTTATATTTATTGGAACGAAGAAGAGTATTATATGAGCCGAAAATCGAGGGGAAAAACCAATTCAATACTAGAAAAGAACCAGCTTATATGGGCAAAAGTTATCCCGGTTAGCGAGAAAACTTTTCGACAAGTTTACAAACGAGATCTTGCCTTGGTATGGAAATAATATGAAAAGTTACACTGCGTTCATATGAGACAAAAAGTTTTCCCGTGTACCGAGATCTCGCTTGTTGACAAGCCAGATCTCGGTGACCGGGATAATGATTTTCCCATATGCATGAACACAACTTTACCGCTTAGCGGGATAACTTTCTGTCGTATCAGCATCTTTTCAATTCAATTGATATTCAGTGCGTGCCCATCGGAAAACGGCACCTCTATTTTCCGTTTACGACGGTATATTTTAAAGAATAAATATGCCGGCCAGAAATAGAATGATATATTTATATTTATTGGAACAAAGAAGAATATTACTATATGAGCCGAAAATCGAGGGGAAAACCAATTCAATACTAGGAACGTACTTTAAGGGCCAGTTCATATGGGCAAAAGTTATCCTGGTTAGTGAAAAAACTTTTCGAAAAGTTTACAAGCGAGATCTCACCTTGGTATGAAAATAATATAAAAAGTTAGTTTACACTGCGTTCATATAAGACAAAACGTTTTCCCTTGTACGTACCGAGATCTCGCTTGTCAAGTGATATTTTCCCATATGAACACAACTCTAGTTCCCGCTTGGCAGGATAGCTTTCTGTCGGGTCAGTAACTTTTCAATTCAATTGATATTCAGTGCTATGTCACAGCTGGAAACTTTACCCGGTAAGCGGAATAACGTTTCTTCATGCATGTGAACAGAACAAAAGTATATTTGGCTAGTCGAAAAGTTTTCTCGTTAACCGGGATAACCTTTGCCCATATGAACAGGCCCTTAAAGACGAAAGGAGTTGTTTTCTCACATAAATGTTGTGCCATCTTATATTCACCCGCCACGAATTCGAGAGGTATGGACGCATCGAACGACAGCTATTTGCTACGACCTAGTTACTGCTCTATTCAGCGACGAACAGTGGTATCAAAATTTCCGAGTCAACTAGAGCAACATTCACATTCTGTGTTAAATTTGTTTTTTAACTTTGTTTTTTTTAAAATTTTTGGCAAGTTGTAGTTTTTCGCCGCTTGCTGCCATGTTGGAAAGAGGACAATTTGTTTTGCGCATGCTCGATGTCGAACACATTTTTTATAATATTTGTGGTGTTACTCTGAGTGCATATCCACACCGGGCGAGCTTGAAAAATATGCCCGGCCACGGTGGGATCCCACCGTGACGGAGGTGACGTTTTCCGATGGGCACGCACTGAATATCAATTGAATTGAAAAGATGCTGATACGACAGAAAGTTATCCCGCTAAGCGGTAAAGTTGTGTTCATGCATATGGAAAAACATTATCCCGGTCACCGAGATCTGGCTTGTCAACAAGCGAGATCTCGGTACACGGGAAAACTTTTTGTCTCATATGAACGCAGTGTAACTTTTCATATTATTTCCATACCAAGGCAAGATCTCGTTTGTAAACTTATCGAAAAGTTTTCTCGCTAACCGGGATAACTTTTGCCCATATGAGCTGGTTCTTTTCTAGTATTGAATTGGTTTTTTCCCTCGATTTTCGGCTCATATAATACTCTTCTTCGTTCCAATAAATATAAATATATAATTCTATTTCTGTCCGATATATTTATTCTTTAAAATATACCGTCGTAAACGGAAAGTAGAGGTGCCGTTTTCCGATGGGCACGGTGCCTATCATAAAAGTGTGTTTACAAAATGTTGTCGTGTAAACGGGTAAATAGCGAAGTGGCGGTTTTGGCACGGTGCCCATTTTCAGGGGTGCCGTGCCCAAAACGCTTGTCGTGTAAACCGGCCTAATATTATTACGCTGTGCTTGCGTCAAGTTGGGATCCCACCGTGGCCGGGCATATTTTTCAAGCTCGCCCGGTGTGGATATGCACTCAGAGTAACACCACAAATATCATATTCACCTGAGTACACTACACCAACACAGAAAAAAAACATTTTTTATATTTTTCGAAATTTGGGCACGGCACCGCTTGCTAGACGTGCCGAGACTACCTCGTGAGAAAGTCTCGGCACGTTTAAATTTTGCGGCACCGGTGCCGATTTTTGTCACGTTTACACGCCAAAAGGCAGAGGTGACGTGCCTAAAATTTTGGGCACGGGTGCTCATTTTTAGTGGTGCCGTGCCCAAAACACTGGTCGTGTAAACCGGCCTATTGAAAGAGTACAGAAACGAGTTCTGAGGATAATTGTTCCTGATATGAGTATAATCGTGCGCTTCAAGAATGTGAACTAAAAACGTTACAGGAACGTAGAGATGATTTATGTGTTCGTCTCATCAAGCAGATGTCAGAGCCATCACATAAATTACATTCATTGCTTCCTAGGAAATGCTCTGAGGTAAAAGGAAGAGAAACTAGAACAAATCCGGATAAATTTTATAACTTCTTCTGCTGAACTGAAAGATTTAAACGCAGTCCGTTAGTATATGCAATAGATAAATATAACGATAGGCTAAAACTGTAGTTTTTAAATTGAGCATGTCAATATAAATAAAGAAATGAATTACTGAGCATGTCATTTTTATTGAGCATGTCAATACAAATTAAGTCATATTTGGAGCTCGACCCGCGACAATTCTCTGCAAAAGCCTTCATTTCCATTTAAAACCATTTACCGTTATGGCCTGCAGTTCGACATCAAGAACAATAAAGGTGATGTTTTCTTATGTATTCTACTCGCCGGTGATGTAGCTACCAATCCTGGACCCACGAGAAGAAACAACCATCAACCAAACGACAGCCAAAGTTTTTTCGCGAGATGCCTTGTAATCAACGCTCGAAGTTTAATAAGCTAGCACAGGTTAAATGGTAAACAATCTTGTCACTTGACTAACTTCCAAAACCTTGTGTACACCGAACAAGCGGACATCGTGTGGGTAACAGAGACTTGGCTAAGAGATGACATCGAGAATTCTGAAATACTTCCCTGGAGTGATTATACTATCTACCGTAAAGATCGTAAATCTCGTGCTGGTGGAGTTATTCTTGCACTATAGTCTATCTAGCTCCTTTTTGTCATCTCGCGAGATTGTTACTGACAGCGATCTAGAACTAGTTGCAATAGAATTAACATATACCTGCAACAAGAAATACCTGGCATGTTGTACGAAGCCCCCGCAGACTATGAACAGGAAATGGCTGGACGAGTTCAACCTCTTTTTGGCTGATAAGTGTTCAGGTTACGCCAACATACTGATATGCGGTGACTTCAACTTTCTGAAGATCTGTTGGGAATCGCCAGAGTTAACAGCATAGACGGATTTTCATATTTTTTACTGGGGTGGTGCCAGAAATTTTAGGGGGGTGAGCCGTGAGCAGGTGACTGAAGCAACACAAAGTGTCACCAAACCCCAGTAAGGTCTATATTCTAGGGGTGGAGCACTAGAGCCGCGAGGGGGAGTCTAGAGAGCAGAAAACAAAGTATCCCAGGAAAAATTTGAAAAAATCATGATTTCTAGCTTCGAAAAAAACGTTTTTTGAAGTTGTCATATCAATGGATTTGGCCTGTCCGATCAGGGCCGTAGCTAGCATGAATAGTTGGGGGGTGGGGGGTGTAGGCCAAATATTTCCGAATGACGAAAAAAATTTCCGAGTATTTCATGGCATACGAAGCAACGAAGGTGTTTGCTATCTGGAAAATGAAGACGCAATTTACAAACAAAAATACACATAGCCCACATAGTTTCCACAAAGACATATTACAGAAGTATGCAGTGCCGTAGGAAGCTCTTTTTGATTGGGGGCTGGGAACGAGGGCCGAAGGCCCGAGGAAATTTTTAAATTTTGATTCTCTGAAATGCCATTTCCTGGACTTTGGGTGAAGTTTTGACAGAATTCTGATGGTCAGAAAACAGAGTTTTAATATGATATTTGTGATGTTACTCTGAGTATGCATCCACAGTGGGCAAGCTGAAAAGTGTGCCTGGCCACGGTGGGAGTCGAACCTGCGAGCTTTGGAATACTAGTCCAATGCTCTCCCACCTGAGCTACGTGGTCAAGTCGGTTTGACTTGTTGATATTTCGGAACTGAATCTAGTTCCTTCGACATCAGTGTAATCTTTGATATGATTTATGTGTGTGTGTTGGTGTTGTGTACTCAAGTGAATATGATGTTTGTGATGTTACTCTGAGTATGCATCCACTGATCCACACCGGGAAGCTGAAAAGTTAGCTTGCCCACGGTGGAAATAAAACCCGCGACCTTTGGAATGTCCAATACTCTGCCAACTGAGCTACGTGGTAAAGTCGGTTTAAGTTGTTAATAGAGTTTTAGTATGTCGAAATTTACAATTTGATTACAATTTAGCAGAATTAAATGGGCGAAGTCGTATTTAGCTATATATTGGAGAAGTTGCAGGAAAGAGTATGGGTAATATAATTCTTTGCGGTTTGTCATGGATAATGTAGCCGCTTAAAATTAATCAATTGTTTAAATGATAAAGGTGTGCATGATTTTGAAAAAAGACTGATTATCAGCAAATTATTGTAAGGGTGCTGCCTCCCCCCCCCCCGGTTGCTACGGCCCTGAGAAGTACCGAAACCGAAAAAAATTTACCGATTTACGATTTGTTAAACGTTATCCATGTAAATGCCGTGATTTCGTAAATCATTTTATACTGATTATAATATTATAATATTTTTTCTGTTTAATTAAACAATTAAAATTTTGTTATACTATTATTGCCGTAATTTTCCGAATGGCCAACCCGATTTTCCAAATATGTTAATTCTACAAAAGTTGGGGGTTAACCCCCCCCCAACACCCCCTCGCTACGGCCCTGTGTCCGATTGTCTGTTGAGACTTGAGAGAGTTAAAGTTAAATGAACCTGTAAAAGTGTAAACCCAATAGGCCAATACACAATATGCTTTACTTTTATAAACGAATTAAAAAATTAAAAAGACTTAAAAACGAATTACAAACCTAAAAGAATTAAAAACGAAAAATAATGTTTGTAAAAATTCCAAACGTTCCTTGCAAGCAAGCTATTTGCATGACAAGGCACTGCAAACTTTATTCAGGGGAGATAATAGAGTTTCAAAACTTTACAATTGCTCCAATAATATTGCTTTCTATTTGAGTGTACTCCTACGTTTATTTTGTATCATCAACACTCTGCACGTTGGAGTGGATTATTTAATTATTTTTTATTATGCCGAATATTGGGGGGGGGGTTGAAAATTTTTTTGGAG
>CACRXK020001287.1:1505-56043 GCA_902702795.2 Paramuricea clavata | reverse complement strand
TCTTTCAAAAAAATTGAATTTCCATTGGTAGTTAAACGGCCAAAGCAGTTTGTTTACAAACTAGTCGTTCCAGCTCCAGATTGAAATTGTATCTGGAGCTGGCTCCAGATTCGCCAATCTGGAGCTGCCAATCTGGAGCTGTCTGGCTCGTCATCTGTCTGGCTCCTCATCCCAGAGCCTCAGCAAGCTCCACAGAGGATTGCGGGCTCTGGTTTCGAGATTGACTGGTGCTTTGCAATGCATATGCAATCTCGTTGATATTTTGTGTTTTTATTTTTTTGTTAGGACGTGATGGCCGTGATGCAACGCTTATGGGTAAGATATAGGTTGTTTACCATTTACATGGAAATTCCGGTGATTCCATACGGAAAGTAAATGGAACAAGCATATTTTGAGGGCCCAACCAGAACTTTTCCGGAATGAACGGTTTGTTTGAAAAGGTTGTCCTCAGTCGTCTCTTACCGATTGGAACGTTTCCATTTGTGAATTTTGTTCCATTTACATATTTTCTATTTTTTTTCACCAGTTCCAGGCTCTTCACGCTTTAATTCAAACCGGATGGGTTTTCCATGTAAATGGTAAACAACCCTTCAGTGCCTTCCGGTCAGTCACTCTAAATGGAAAGCGCATAATCCGAATGAGATTTTCTCTGGATTTTCTACACGACATTTTGCTTACCATTAGCACAATTTCAAATTGGATGGGTTTTCCATGCAAATGGTAAACAACCATAATAATTGTTATAGGTATTATATGTTTCATATTTAAATAATAAACTGTAATTATAATCATAGTCAGTAAGTAATACGAGCTTTTATGCAATCTGAGTGGTTGACCTACGGCTACTCGCCGTATGTCAGCTGAAATCATTGAAATGAATAGAATTGGAACGCTACGTTCAGATAAACTGTTCATCTTATTCTTCAAATCTAATCTGACCCAGACACACGTGTTTATGCCTCACGTGTTTATGCCTTGCGTGTTTATGCTTCGCGATTCTTTCGCGTAAACAATTAGAAAAAAAAACAAAAAAGCGAACAGGAAGTTTCACCTAAACAAATGCACTGATTAATAGAAAGCTTTGGGCGCTGTTAAAAAGCCTTATTTGTAAATTTTAATCCGGTTTTCAAAAATACATATTCATGTTGACGGATTGACCGCGCTCTTTGCATGCGTGAAAAGATTGGGACTCGGCCTTCGAGTTTCGCTTCAAATCTCCGGTTGGAGGTAGCGTTCCAGTTATTTTCATTTCACCGGCTCAAAATCAGCGAGTCGCTACTCGCTGATTTTGAATAACAAAATGGTATTATATTGGTAGCACAACCACAACCTGTGATTTTTGTGAATCAAAAACGAGCAAAATGTTTGGAAAACGCTAAAAGTTTTGAAAATTACAAGCCCCGAAAGTGCATTTCCAGCTCTTTCCCACAATAAGATATATTTCTGTGAAACACATGATTAACTGGAGAATTATTGATAATTCTTGTGATAATTATCGTATTGTAAAAGAACAATTACACAAATATGCAACGGTCAAGTCGACCGTTACTCTTCTCTGAAAATCACGTCAGCACGCTTAAAACTGCGACACTATGGAAGAAAAACACTTTCAAAACCAATATCTTTCATCTTTCAGAGCTGATAATATTGGTTAAGCCAATGACAGTGTCACGTAAAAAACGTGAAATATATTTCAACCTTGCATGCAATGATAGTATAGCCAGCTGAACATGCACGGCTATTAGTATTTATTATAGTACTAGTGTACCAATTTCCCAAACCAAGCACGAAAGAGCATATGCTTCAGTATCAAAACAATATTGCCCCCTCTCCCTCGCTTGCGCGGTCCCTGCAAGTTGCGACAAGGTCACACCGATGTGGCTGACCAAACTAGCTGAGAAGAGTGTATTATTGTTGCAATGAAATAAATGGTTTCTGTAAGACTATATCATAGAACAATTTTACCATCCGCTTTTGTCGTATATGGCTGACAGACGACTCAGTGCGCGTATTTTGAATCGCTGCTACTGACTCAGTACTACGCCTCTCGTTAGCTACCAATCAGCTTGAACTCATTGTTATATATTTGAAATGTTAATTGCTAACTATATATTCTGTCATCAAGAATATATTTCACTTCCTCAGGTCCGCCAGGAAAGCGAGGTGAACGTGGACCAACAGGAACACCAGGGGTAAAAGGAGACTCAGGCGGTGTGGTGTACACTCGGTGGGGAAGAAGTGACTGTCCGCAATCTAGCAATACAACCATATTGTATTCAGGTAACTGGTTTTCAAATACTTACTAAAGGAAATGTATCGTGTATATTGTCACATATCTTCATTTCAAGCACTGTTCACACGTGATACAGACTGCTCTGCGAGTATATAGCTTTCGTTAAATATGTAGCGCAGGATTGTGTAGAACTTAGGCTATTACATTTGTGATAAAGCAATTAAAAGTAATGTAAAATTATAGCCTATAACGTTCATGAGTTTTTTTTAGGAATATATTCTCTTGTACGCATATAGTCGGAGACCGGACTGACAAGTTATATTTCAGACATTTTCATTACTATGCTTGTGATGTCACTCTGAGTGTATATCCACACCATGCAAGCTTGAAAAATATGCCTGGCCACGGTGGGAATCGAACCAACGACCTTTGGAATACTAGCCCAATGCTCTGCCGACTGAGCTACGCGGTCAGGTCGGTTCGAGTGTGTGATATTTCGGAACAAAATCTAGTTCCTTCGATATCAATGTAATCTATAGTAATACTTTTTTCTGTGTTGGTGCAATGTACTCAGGTGAATATGATGCTTGTGATGTTACTCTGAGTGTATATCCACAGCGAGCAAGCTTGAAAAATATGCCTGGTCACCGCGGTGGGAATCGATCTACAACCTTTGGAATACTAGCCCAATGCTCTGCCAACTGAGCTACGCGGTCAGGTCGGTTCGAGTATGTGACATGTATATCACATACTCGAACCGACCTGACCGCGTAGCTCAGTTGGCAGAGCATTGGGCTAGTATTCCATGGGTCGTAGGTTCGATTCCCACCGTGGCCAGACATATTATTCAAGCTTGCCCGGTATGGATATACACTCAGAGTAACATCACAAGCATGATATTCACCTCAGTACATTGCACCAACACAGAAAAAACGTTTTTATTACTGTTATCATTTTTAACATAAAAAACAACAGCCAAAAAGCATATTGTATCGAATTCTTATGATAAATATCAGAGCCCAACATATAACTTATAACAAAGCCATTAAAACAGTTAAGATTTTAAAGAATTTTTATTGTAACGTTTCGTCTTTAATTTAAGACATCTTCAGACTAGCTAGATAAAATTACATGAGATTTGAATATATATAAACTAATTATAATCTATTTACAATTAGGTGTTATGTTACTAAGGATAATAAAGGATAAGAGGGTGTATGTATGACAGGACGATACAAATGAGGAAACAAAACAGACACAAGACAACGGCAAATTACAGAAGGTTAAGCGGAATAGAGCTGCCCTGGACGTTAAGAGAGGGCTTGAGTTTAGATATGAGAAGGCTTTCGTGAATCAATAAAGGAATTTGAAGTCGTCAAAGTTGGCAGAGTGACCTGTAGTATTTAAGTGAGAGAAAATACTAGACATGACTGGACTGGATGACGGCTGTCCTGTTATAGGAGTGAGTCCCAGGTGTTCCGATACTCTTGCTCAGACACTTGTGAATTATTGATTCACAAAAGCCTTCTTATATCTAAGCTCAAACCCTCTCTTAACGTCCAGGGCAAGCTCTATTCCGCTTAACCTTCTGTAATTTGCCGTTGTCTTGTGTCTGTTTTGTTTCCTCATTTGTATCGTCCTGTCATACATACACCCTCTTATCCTTTATTATCCTTAGTAACATAACACCTTGTAAATAAATTATAACTAACTTATATATATTCAAATCTCATGTAATTTTATCTAGCTAGTCTGAAGATGTCTTAAATTAAAGACGAAACGTCACAATAAAAATTCTTTAAAATCTTAACTGTTTTAATGGCTTTGTTAAAAGTTATATGTTGGGCTCTCATATTTATCATAAGAATTCGTTTTCCGCCTGGCAAATCTCTGGCAACGATATTGTATCCAGGTAATTGGCAGGGCCGCCGAGAGGGGGGGGGGGGGAAATTGCCCCGATCCCCGAGGTGCCGGGGGTCCCTGGAAAATTTTTGTTGGGCCCCAGTCTTTTTTGTGTGTTAAATATTTCTGTGCAAAGGACAAGTTATCTGTTTTCTTGGGCTAAGTACCGAAATTTGAATATCTTAAGTTTTGTTTTTTATGTTTTAATCAAAATTGAATATCTTAAGTTCCGTTTTTATGCATACTTCTACACTGAAACTGCCGACTTTCAATCCTGAATTATTATCATCGATGTTTAGGTGTAATGGGTGGATCATGGTATCAACATACTGGTGGTGGTTCAAACTATCTCTGCCTACCATTGAATCCAATATTTGACAAAATCACTTCTGGTAGTCAGGGATACAGCTATATGCACGGTACTGAGTACGAAACATCTAGTCATCCTAACATATTTCCCAAAAACGTCCATGACCATGATGCACCTTGTGCAGTCTGCTACACCGAGTCACGTGGTAGTCACCTGATGATTCCAGCTCGTAATGTCTGTCCCTCAGGTTGGACCTTGGAGTATAAAGGTTATCTCATGTCAGCATATCATGGTCACAAAGGAAGAACCCAGTTTATTTGTGTTGACGGGAACGCTGAAGGTACAACTGGATCTCACAGTAGTCAAGATGGTGCACTACTGTATTTTGTTGAAAGTTCCTGTGGTTCTCTTCCTTGTCCACCATACGCCAATGGTAAAGAACTGACCTGTGTTGTTTGCACAAAATAGTTCGATTGATCTCAGTGTATTCTACTGTTTTTTAACAAAATTTTTACCTTAATCCTTTAGTATAATGCTGTTATTTTATGTAATCGAACATTTCATTCGAAACTGAATGTAATTGCAGACTTTTATAAATAGAATTGCGTTGCTTTTGGACACGATGTTGTGATCTGCACATTCATATTACACCTTACAAGCCTGGTTCACACTACCAATTTCGTCGGCGATTTTTCTCCACCTGGCAAATGTGATCGAATGACATGCAAGCGACTGGATACTTTTATGTTCGAGTTCACTCATTTGCATCCGTCAGAAACACGCCGATAAAATTGCTAGTGTGAACCAGGCTTTTAAAACGGAAACGACCTAGTTTTTACAAAACCATAGATTTGGTACTATATCATTTAAAAAAAGCTGGAATTCCAGCGCTTATTAACCACCATTCATAGAGATTAACATAGGCAATTCAAATCCTGCACTCTGATGATGGGGGGGGGGAGTTGCTCCCCTTCCCCCTAGGTGGCGTTCATTGCTCCTCTCCTCCCTCCCTGCGTGGTTAATATTGAGCTCGGCGGGTTGTTGCACGAAACTTGACCAATCAGGGTACCTCATGAAGTGGTATTTTTCAGCGAATACAATCCTGGGACAAAGTTTCTTGGAGTCTATTTCCCGGGCAAGGTATTATAGCCTTCCTTACGTTCGACGTTTGGAAAATTTTGCTTACATGAAGTACGGTACTGCTCGTAACTTTGTTTCGTGAATGGCGGGAAAATTTATAATAACAGGAAAACAATTTTATGTCGTTTATGTTTATATTCTCGTCTGAAATTTTGATATGGATAAAGAAAAGGTAAGTGATTGCTAATACAGTATTTACATGATTTTAGCTGCAGTATCTTGACGTATAAAACTAATAAAAGCGCCCTTTATAGTGGTCATGGCAGAACATATATTATATAGACTGTATATATTAACTACCATCTTTTTTAATGCGTGTTCGTTGAACACTAACTTACTAACAATTATATAACTATATAAATGAATGTTCAGATGGCTTAGAGCTTGGGAATTTAATATGTTATTCACTGCTGTGATTATAAAATAAAATAAAATTGATTTGTCATTTGAATATTGGAAATTGAATTGGTCATTCGATATCTATTGTGGAATCCAAAATTGTGGAATGAGTTACAGTATGTGACTTTATAGGGCCTGTTTATTTGGAAGCCGGGCTGGCTCGCTTAGCCCGGTAAGCGGGATGAATTTCTCTTGTGTTTATAGGAGAAAATTTCATCCCGCTTGCCGGGACAATTTTGTTATTTTGATTTGTTTTGACAATTTTGAACTTTCATCCCGGCAACCAGGCTAGTCCGTTAGCGAGTGTTTATATGGAGAAATTTTCATCCTAGTAAGCGAGATGTTGCCTCTTTCAAGCGAGATCTCGGCAACCGAGATCTCGGCAACCGGGTCAGCCCGCTTGTGCATATAAACACACAATAATTTTTACTATAAAAATAACTACACAGCGAGATCTGGCTTACCAGGCTGTCTCGCATAGTGGGCCAGCCCTGCTTCCATACAAACAGGCCCTAAATATATGTTGTATGGCTTGAATTTAATTGCCAGCAAAATTTAACAAGATTTCAATACACTTTTTAAATAAAGATGATAATCATTATGTCACCGTGATCACAGGCGATAATTATTATGTACAGATTTTAACTTCCGCTACCATTTCCATTAACCAATCAGATGCTTTTATGCTACTTTTTTATGCCAATCAAATGCGTATTAAGCATATGAGAGGTAGCGGGAGTCAAATCTGAACCTCTCTATTACATAGCTGCCAAGGTGGAGTGATCTGCATGTGTGAGACACCATCCACTTACGCAATCTATGTGGGCCCGGCCCCCCTCCCCCGGAAAATTTTAAAAATTTGAGATATGGAATTTGCAGCATTTCATTCCCAAGACACAATTTATTCACGATTGCTGGCACCTTGGACGCTGTAATCAGATGGCATTTATGCACCGGAAATAGGCTCAATTTTAGGCATCAAATGAGGTGTTGACAACAAATTCACACTGATAATAAACACTTACCCACTCTACTGTATTCATCAGATTAATTTACCAACTAATTTCATAGTGTAAAATAGAAAAACTAAACATTAAAACATTTCACAGGTTTCCAAAGTTTACAATGCTCTCCAGATTTATGTTTTTTTATTAAACTCTTCAGTCACAAGCGGCCAAAGCAGCTCATGCGTGAGATAAATAATACTGCGCGTGTGAGTGTGAGAAAATATGCTGATTGCTGAGGCATGTGTCACACGCCTAATGCGCGAGACTTGGTAGGTATGCTATTATATCCTAAAAGATGATAATTATAACATCTCCTTCCTTGGCCTGGAAGCCTTGTTTTCATGAGAGCGAGGCTCCCAGGCCAGCGAGGCTCCCAGACATTCATGACGTAATTATCGAAATGGTGTATTGATGTACAAACCATGCACCCTTTGGGTCATGGCACAGCGTTTGAATACTGTTTAAGGTTTGCTGTGAAACATTTGCAAAGCCCCCCCCCAGGATTTTTTCCAGACATGTTTGAGGAGGAGGGCTTAGTAGTCAACAGCAACTTGATATGTGCATGCAATGTAACATTCTGTAAATATCATTGTACATATAAATTATAAGAGTATGACTCACCAATTTTTCCCCTTGTTACAATAAGCAATTCCAGCTTTTAGTTTATGTATGCAGGGGGGATGGGGAGTAAGGTGTCATATTGCTGATTATGTTGAAAAAATAAAAATGGCGGCTGTGTAAACACGGAGTGATAGGGAAAAAAAAAATATGTGGGTTTCCGGTTTCCCGACCCTACCTAGCTTTTGGACATCGAAATCCCGACCCTAAACTTTTTTATTGGATCATGCTTGTAAGTGTTTCCACTTAGAGGAAAAAGTTTGTGGAAAATTGAAATTTGAGGCAATATTAGGGAAATTTATCTTTGGATGTGGAAGCACTGACTAAACAAAATGGCGTCTGCTTGTTCGGAAAATTAAAAAAAGTTTAAAAAAAAAGTTAAAACCGACCTACCCTACCTACGTTTTTATAAGAAGAAACCGGAAACCCACATATTTTTTTTTGCCTAGCTTATATTTAAATTGTTCCGCATAATCAGCAATATGATACCTTACTTCCCATCACCCCCTGCAGGCATAAATTAAAAGCTGGAATTGCCTATACTACAAAGCTGTTTTTAAAATCATTGCTTTAAAGGGGATGGAGGTGTTGACACAAAGATGAATGATTATATATTGCCTATTTCAATTTTATAGAATAACTTTATTACCAAGTTAGACCTTCAGCAACATATAAAAATGTAATAACAAACAAATTTGTTTGTTATTTAAGTCAAATTATGACTTTCATCCATCATTTAATCTTTTTCAAGAAGAGGTGAAAAAATCTCTGGGGAAGTGCAATTCGACCCCGGAGGAGATGCTTACCTCCCCACAAAATCTGGCCATGATCTAGCATATATGCCAGCAGTGGCGGACATTCTACAAAAATATTGGTGGGATGAATTGGGTTGCAACCACGACTTGTTGCCCAAAATCTTGGTTCTTTAACCCATTAAGCGATAGCGCTCTCTCCTTGACGAGTAAAATCGTCTGGCGTTAGACATAGTAAAATAATGCTACTCAAAGGATTAACCCATTGAGTAGCAGTACTCTCCCCTTGACAAATAAAGTCATCTGGCATTAGACATGAACATAAATAGGGTGTATCAGGGCCTATTGCCACTTATGCCTTAAATGGTTAACAGAATGCATGTATGATTAACCCAATAACCTAAATGGGTCTCATTAACCCATTTAAGGGCAGCACCCTCCCCATGAAGAATAAAATTGTCTGGTGTTGGACTGAGTAAAATAATAAAGTAGGGTGCATCAGGGATTCAGGATGCATTGTCACTTAAATTAGAGTTACATTTTTTGCCTTAAATTTCATGTAATCTATATATAGCTCAATGTATGACTACATACCAATACCTTTATGGTTGTTACACAGTTATTCAGCCATCATTCGAAGTCTTTCAGAAATTAATTGGGGGGAAATTATTCCCTTGCCCTGAGGTCTTTATCTCAAAGCCCAAAATATTTTATTTATATCCGGCTTGTTCTAAGGCGGCGACTTATTTTTTACACGCCCATTTTACGAAATACTCCGAATATTTACATAAACCTTGCATTTTGTATCTTCTTTTCAATATCTCATATCTATGTGCAGCGTTCCAGCCAACCGAGCTCGACAGCTGGATTCTGTGACCGGATTCCTGCCAGAGGGCGTATAGTTGCATTTTTTGCAACTGCTCCTGGTTGGGTATAAAATTCACACTCGACATTTCCATCTACAAGACCCTTCAACACTTAATTTAAAGCCGGTTGCAGATGAGCTTTGCTAGTTTTGACACGTTTTGCTTTGGCAAATACTGTACACTTGTTGAACAATTGTACTTGAACAATTGTACTTGCCAGACAAAAATTTGGCGAAGTTTTTCTTGTATATGTATGGGTCAACAAAGAAAATTTCACAAATAGAGATTAGTTAATGGTTGGTGAGCGCGTACGGTTTTTATTCACGAGTGGATTATTACAAGTGAACGTGTGAGCGCAGCGAACGAGTAAACTTGTAATAATTCACGAGTGAATAAAAATCGTATTCGCGAACCAACCATGATGTTATTTGAACGTATTTTCCAGTACGATCATTTTTCACTAGTGAAAAAACATCGTTTGTCCAATCAGACGGCGCGAACGACGTTGTTTCACTAGTGAAATTTCATCGTTCGCGTCGCTGATTGGCTGTGGCAAAATTCCGTACGATTATTACGCAATGCCATTTTAATGAATAAATCTCAGTACTTATATAATAAAATACTTTATTAAGCACTTGTGTGCGGTTAGTCCGCGATCTACTGTATTATTGTTGTACAACTATCATTGCTGGCACAAAACTTGTCATGGAAAATTTGTTTGCATAAACACGTGCACTTAAGCCTGGTTTCCATATGGTCGTAAAGGTCGTAACGATTGAATCACGATCTTTCTCATCAGCCGAACTACAACATTTTACAACTGAAAACACGCGGAGTGATTATAAATAGAGAATACTTATGATTTTAGCTATATGTGGTGTACAACTATACACTGTTTTAAACTGGCCGTTGAGAAAGATCGTGACTCTATTTTTACGACCATATGGAAATCAGGCTTTAGCAAATAAAACGTTTCTCATGAAAACTTGCTCCGGCGTCTGTGACAAGCTTAAATCAGACTAAAAGCATATAACTCTAACGAATTTTCACTTACTCTTATGTAGATTCATCTTTTGCTTTCTCTTTATTGGGACATCTGCTAGCTCTGTGACTGTATATGACAAATGATAATCCAACCAACAATCCAGAGTTTTTGAATCACAACTGTAAAGCGACAAAAAGCGAGATTATATTTATAGTGACGTTATGTGTCCAGTTCCCGTTTCGATTGCTGAAATCTTTTACTCAGTTCTTCCAATTTTTATTCCATCATGATATAATCCCTTCAGGCTTGCTGAAACTACTTTCGGTACAAAAATATGACTTAAAAAGCGCAAGAGCAAGCCTTGGAGCGACTCCACTGGTCTTCCTTGAAGAATTGTGAATAACAAATCGTGTATTCTTTTGAAATTCCATGCTTTTTAAAAAAGTTGCATAATTTGTTATTCTATTGCACGCTACATTGGTTTCTTGCTGTTATTATGCATAAACAAGTGCATATAAAACAATAAAATTGCCCAAAATTAGTCATCCCACTGAAATCATTGTCAATCATGTATTAATTACCACAAATGCTCGAACCTCGGCTTTTATCTAATACAGCCTTCGGGTTGCGCCCAGCCGCCCATATACAGGGTGTATAAAAAAATATAACTTTGACATGTTATCGTGCATTAATTAATTAATACGTCAATACGTTTTCTTTTTCGTATTTATAAAGTCAGGCCTTTAGCTGTCAAATGCATGACACCTTTATGCAATGACTGCGATAAAAAATGACCCAATGCGATCTGATTTAAAATTATCGGCTTCTTGCAATTTTCGAACATTTGCCCAAAAGTTTGTTGGCCATTTGGAAAACGTATTGTGAGTCCAGTCTGCAAACTTTCAATGTTGTAAAATGTTTTAGCCACTTTACACATGCGTTGCACCATATTTTCTCAAGGGACTTCAATTTCAATCCCAAATGAGAATAATTTCAATACTCAGACAATAGCTTTACATGCAATTCCCAATTTAATCGCAATGATTTCACATGCTTATATTTTATGTTTCTGGTCTTTGAATCATACCATGTAGTTGAAACTGGCAACATAAAATATATTCGTGTTAACTTGTTTACTTGTTGATATTTTTGGAAAATAGTGGGGGTGGATGGCAAACCTCTCCCCCTAATATCCGCCACTGTTATACTTATCTCACCTTGCAAACCGGCAAGGAACGAGTGCAGTATATATTAAATGTGTAGAATGTGAGTATAAGAACAGGATCCTAAAGCCTGGTTTTCATATGGTCGTAATGGTCGTAATAATATAGAGTCACGATCTTTCTCAACGGCCAGTTTATAATAGTTTATACATGTAAACCACATATAAATCATAAGTATATTCTCTAGTTATAATCACTCCGCGTGTTTTCAGCGGTCCTAAAATGTTGTATTTCGTCTGATGAGAAAGATCGTGTCTCAATCTTTACGACCGTTACGACCATATGCAAACCAGGATTTAAGCCGAAGAATATGCCTAGTCAACTTATATAACTTGAAATATTTTCTATTGCTAGGAAATTTTACAAAAATTAGAACAACTACGAGTGGAGCAGCTTAAGGCGCTGAAAGAACTGAAAGTAAGTCATTACGATTCATAAAAAGTCATTTATAACATAACCACAGCTGGAACACTAAAGGAACATTCGGCCGGAAATGATCTGCGTTTATTAAACCATATATGGTGATATGTTGTATTTCGTGGTGCGGAGATTCTCAAACGTGGGAGAGGCAGTACCCCAGAAATGGCGGAAAAATCGGCCGTGAGAAAGGCTATGTAAATTCGTTGCAATACTACAATTTCACAAAAAGGCAAATAAATTAATTTACCTACTGTATAAGTAAATTAGTTACAACTGCGGCAAAAACAGGATAAGTTCCCAAATGATATATAGTTCCCAAATGGTTTATTCAAATGCACCTATACACGGTGAAGATTTTTAGGTGTTTCTAGAACGATATTTCCTAGTTCGCCCAAGCCTTTAGGCCCAGTTAACGCTTGTAAGGAGGTATTTTGACGCGTTTAGAGCGCCGAACTGATAACATTGTACATTTTCCATTACGCTATTATGTAAAAATTATTTTCTAACATAAATACGTCTTCACAAAAACAGATCAATTGTAAAGGACTTTAAATAATTTACTTTTTAGAAAGTAGAGAAAGCAAAGAAGAAACAGCGGCGTCGCACGGCCCATGGTTGTCCTTCTTTTATCAACATTGGGGGCAACCAGAATAGCACAACTACTGATAAAAATGCTAGAACTCCAGCACAAGACAAGAGTCATGTCATGGGACGTACCTCTTCAAAAAGTTGCAGTAGGATTGATGGGGCAAGAATGAAGGCAAAGTTTACACCGAATTTAAAGGGAGAACAAGAAAGTGAAATCAACGAAATTGCTTTTGCTTTATCAAGCTCGAACAAAGACAAGTCTTCTTCAATAAAAAATGCAGCTCGGGTGAACAAACCAGAGGAGAACAGTATAGAAGTAGAGCCGCACAAGACAGAAGGCGTTGCGCAAAAGGAGGTATTAGCGACAAGGAATATTCGTTTATCTAAAGAGAACAGATTCAATGCCAACGAAGTAGTTTCGAAACCAACGATATCGTTAGATATGACACCAAAAACAAGCTTATTTGCTGAAGAAAAACCAGAGAATTACAAAAAAGGAACAATTATTCAAAAAGAGGTATCTTCCACAGGAAGTAATGGTTTATCTAAAGATAACAGTAAAACAGTTTCCAAACCAGGGATAACACTAAATCTGACACCAAAAAGCAGGTTATTCGGCGAGAAGGAGACAGAGAATAGGCCTGCGCGTATTCCACAGCAGAAAAATGTAGGAAGATTAACTAAACCTCTCAAATTTTCCAGAAAAGCACGCAGTTCCCTTAAATTTCCACCTGCCAGTACTGGTTGGCGAAAATCGGAAATTCCGAACACTGTTTTTGTTTCTGGTAAACGGCAATCTTTCGGAAAGATAAAGCAAATAGAAGATATTGCAGAAACTGCATTGGGAGAAAATTCTGTACTTTATGAAAATTTTTGCGAGGCTAAAGAGAGCGAAAACAATACAGACACGAAACATGCCGAGTGCAAACTTCAGGATTGTGGCCCTAATAAACGTACTTCAACGAACACGACACGATCTCAAGCTAACGATAATAGAGTTGAAAGTGGAGAACAAGAACCTTCCAAGCCAGGTTCCAAGCCTTTAAATGAAAAATTACTTTCCACCCATAGAAATGAAAAATTACTTTCCACCCAGTCAACTGTTTCCACGCATTGTCAACAGTTTCATAATTTTTCACAGAACATATTTAGCCAAAGTTTATTCGATGATGTCCTCGGGGATCAAAGTTCCACGGATGATTTGCCAGATATTTGTGAACCATCAACAACTAAGATGGGAAATACTCAAACAAATACTTGCGAAGTTGGAGTAGCAATAGCACCCATAAATAACAAGCGTGGACAAATTTGCAATGGCAAAGACGAGAAGCAAAACTATGCGCTGACAACTAATGGAAAGATGAAACCAAATTTGATAACTTCATCCAAATTGAAAAGATCAGCGTGTAACTCTTCAGGTCGTAGATCTATTGCTACAGAGATATTACCAAGAAACGCCATGCAGTTGGAAGAAGATAGCAAGGAGATAGGAAAGGAAGCAGATCATAATTTATATTCTAAGACTGATACATCAGATATATCACCAGGCAATACCGTGCAAGAGGATGATCCAAAAGAAAGGAAGACGATGAATTCCAACATTCCAACAGGTGTTTCTGAGATTAGAAAGTTATCCTCAAATTTACCATCCAGCAGTTTACCACAGATGGTTAATATAGGAGACAAAGTAGAGGATGTGAAATTGTCGACCAACGTATTAGAAGACGCGCCCTTTCAGCCAGTAGAAAATGCAATGCCTACGATATCGTCATCAAAGAAAATAACCTCGGCGAAGGTTGCTCAACCAGCAACTGGCAATAATCAAGTGAGCGACATGGGTGATGATTGTAATTCACGTTTTTTACTTAAAGAGACCGACAGACAATTGGAAAGGCAAGAAAACAAGTCTTCTCAGTCCATAAATGATAACATGGCTGCTGAGTACAATAAAGTTTTAGAGCATGAAGGTGCTTTACTCGAACAGCAAACTGAAAGACTACAGCCTGAATTTGTTGAAGACATGTTAACTGATTTTCCCCAAATTGACGACATTTTCGCCAACGAACTAGGAGTATTTGATACCAGACCAGAGTCCAAAACAGCATCAGTAGAAAGTAAAGACAGAAAACAAACAAACACCGTATCTCGGGAATTAAAGAACCTTCAATTCATAAAGGATAAGAACAGCTTTAATTTTGATGAGCTTTTGTTGTCGCAGCCTTCCTCACCTTTTCCACAAAATGTCCCCTTTGAAGGTCATTCTAGCGAGGGGGTTACTCTTATAGAGCGTGAGATATGTTTACAGGTAAGCAATCACAACATCTTATCCCTAAGTGGCATTTAATAATCAGACCAAAGGCTTCATCTTATGGGAAAGAATGGTATTATAGAGTTTCTATATCGAGTTTTAATTCAAATGGTTGGCATTTTCGATCATTTATGTGATTACTCGTCTATTGAACTGTCCTATTTTGCTAATAACTCTGGCTTTCACACTTTGAAGAAAATTGAAGATACTAGTACGTTGTAAGCCAATGAAGTGAATCAATCTGGAAAATTTCGTCTGCTATTTACTTTCGACTTCGCAGTTGAAAATTATTTCCGCCTGGCATTTCTCAAATATCGCCTGCTCGTTGTCAGACCACCAATTATTTTACGCCTTGGGTAATATTCATTTTTTTGTGATTTTGTTCTATAGCATTCATTAAATTCACTTGGGAGTTGTAATGAAGTTCGGCAAATCAAATTTCTATCACATCAAGCTGATGAAACTAAATTGGATATGATAGCCGTATGTTTGTCCAGGTTGCTGGTATTGTGGAGGGCGGCGAATAGCCGCCCTTCATGGGTTGTTATGCATAAATGGATACTTGGAGAGGTAACAAGTGCAGCTCTTATAAATAATACATAGTATAATCCAGGGATGGATTTACTTAGGGGGTGCAGATCCGTGCGCGCCTCTCCTCTCCTCTCCTTGGCAAATGAGAGCCTGCACTGATGGCATACATATCTGCCCCGTAACGTTCGTTTTTGCAAATATGGAATGTCTATCCTTATACGGTGTTGTTTACAACTTTCGTGCAAACTAAATTTAGACCGTGCAAACTAAATTTAGACCGTACAGTTTATACTGTTTTTCAAAATATAAGATATTCAAGCAAAAGTATAAATGTTTTAAATACTGTTTTCTCAAAACAGAACATTTCGTGCTTTGAGATAAGATGGCCAAGCATCTGACCAATGAGAATTTCGCGTCCAGATTCGAGACGCAGATATTCATAATTGTATGCCATCAGTACAGGCTCTCATTTCACCTTGAGAGCCTGCAGGCTCTCAGGCTATGGCAAAGAGGGTGCAAGGTGCCAATTTCTTTACCAAATCCATTTCTGGAATTGGAAAGGCAATTACAAAATCAGAAGAGACAAAATGAGATATTAAGCAAGACTACAGATTAGTGCCTTGCTGTCGTAGCTCCTCTAGTGATTTATAAGTACTTGGTCACGGTCTCATCTGAACCATGACCATTGACCAAAGCTCGATGAGTACTCCATCTAGCAGATCTGGATCTAGCAGATCTGCATCAATCCTCGTTATAATCGTAATAGCATACTAAACAAATAATAAAGGGCACTAAGATGTTGTTATCAAGAGTTTTTTCATTGTATATAGGATGAAGAAATTGTTGATATCGAAGTCGCTTCAGTAGGATCGTGTATTGTTCTAGTAATCGGAGGGAATTTTCATAAAGCGTTAGGAAGGTGCAGAATATTTATTTATGATTGTGATGTAAATGTAAATCCTCGTCTACTGTATCACTGGATTCTCAGAAGTTGGGGAAATTAATATAATGTGCAAGAGTCGTTTGAAAAAGCATCTATACCCTTGTTGACCAATTACGAATCTCAATGCCACCACGTACCTGTCTGATATTTTACGATTTCGGACAGGCGCCTAACGGACAGAAGATTACCGCTGCTTTTCGATGCTTATCGCACTTTTACAAGTTTTGTAACAAGGGAAAGGCGAACTCACAAGGATTTGGAACATAAAAATCGTGGAGATTTTGCCTTCGAAATTCAATTTTAAACAACAGTTCATGAGGACAGATGTAACCAAATCAAGCTCTCGACCAAAATGTTGTTAGATATAGATTATATTATATAATACCTTATTAAATTCTAATCGTTTAATTGGCTGTTTATGGTCACGTGATATTGAATAGAAAATTCCATTTCCCAAGAGTGCAATGGAACACGTTCCATTGCACTCTCCGCGAGTGCAATGGAATAAAACGTATAGTACAATTGCACTCTTTGTGTTTTCGATAAATCGCATCCCTCAAAATGCTTATCATACGAATCTATTAGTCTGTTCTGGACTTTTGGTATTATATAAAACAAATGAATGTTTCTTCGTGCAATGGTAAGAATATTTTCACTCGGTGAAAGATGGAAAGTTCCATTCAACTCGGCTGTCGCCTCGTTGAATGGAACATTCCATCTTTCACCTCATGAAAATATTCTTACCATTGCACTCATAAACATTCATTATTTGTATAATATAAAACTTTCTGTCAATATTAAATTATTCGTGTTTCGTCCCTCTGTTATTAGTTGACTGGACGTAGTATTGTCTCTATGCAGGACTTAGTTTCTTTAGTGAACGTTTCTTTTTTGTTTAGAGTCTATTGTGTTCATGATAAGAGTGATTGTAAATTTGACATTTATGAAGAAGTATCGTTTTCAGACTTAGGGTAAGTATTAGTTATTTGGTATAAGTATTAGTTATTTGGAGTGTATGTGGGCTTCTTATTTCTATTTTGTAGAAATATTTTATGTATTGTTTGTCTGTCTGTTGGTAACTGAAAAATTATCAGGCAGTTTAATACAAAATTTTTGGAACTAATGGCCATATGACCATCTATCAAATTTTGATTTAATTTGGATGGGTTTATCTTCTGGGCTGAGATGATACATAGCCTCTGAGTGCCGCCTATTGTTAGTACAAATTGTAATGTATTTTTTTATGGTTTCTTTAACAGGATTATCAAGGTTCATGGAAATTTTAAAACACTTTAAATTCAAATTTTAGAGAGACTGTGTATGGTTACCAGGATATGTGTTTACTTAAGAACAAAGATTCAATTGAAAATGTTAGTATCATCATGGCCAGTGCCTGTGGAGGGAAAATTGTTTTGACCAAATGGACGATAGATCTGATATGCTTGTAAGTACTGTACTTTATTTAATATACCAATTATAACCATGATATAAATTAACCATTTTAAATATATAAAAGACCAGTACAAATGAGTATGTAATGAAATTATCATGCATGCATGTATGTAAGTTTTGTTGGTCCAAACATAAAGTACAAAAAGTTTTCGAATCATTTGAATTATCTCTAATGGGTAAAACAAAATAGATATTGGACTGGTTTATCCCCTCAGTAACACAGGAAATCAGCTATCATGATGTCATTTGAAAAAATGATAACCACCCATTTACAGTATATAATTATAGCTAAGTTCTTACTATACAATTCTTCTCGTTTTGGTTTGGAATCAGATAATTATAAACGCGGTTTCTCGTATATACTAATCAAATCATTAATATTTCATAAGGAGAATTTACAATTATTAAGGAATGAATCTGTAATCAATGTCTGTAAATGAAACAAATACAATGTCTGTTTAAATGAGACAATGATGATATCAAATACAATAGTTACAAAATGGTCGATAAATATGAACAGTTCTATATCTATATATATGTGTTTGATAAGTATACATACTTTAAAAAGCAGACTCGTGTTTGTATGTCTCATATACAAGGCGGCTACTCATATTTTATCAATAACTTGTATATTTATGCCATGAATTTCTGACGATTTGCCTTTGCATGCACGTTCCTATAGCTGTTTGGAGGATTGCAAAGATTTACCAGACGTTATTGGCAGTGAGATGTCTTCTCTTTGTCTTGTTCAAGGAAGCAAGTGTCTGCTTCTTGGCTGCGTTGACTCTGATGTTTATCTTTGGTGAGGATTGTTAAACTTGTTAAAAATTTTATTAAATGAGCTGATAATCTTCACTTATTATGTAATAATAAATCTAACTGTATAACTATAGCAGTAAGAGAAAAGTAAATTCCTATTTCATATTTATAAGAAGTAATAAAACTACAAGGTTAAATATTTTCAACTGGATATTTTCAAGTGATTTTATGCAGGTAAATTTCGTGGCAGAATATTTTGTGATTACATGAAGGGCGATATCGATATTGACATCATGTGTTGATCATTTTTGGAGCAAGGTTCGCACAAAAATATTTGGATCCCAATAAGATTTAATAATACTAAACGAATGGACTCTGATCACATATAGATCTGATGAATAGATCTGATCACATATCCCAGGTCCCAAATAAGATTTAGGGTGCGTTCCTTTAGTGCAATCCGGATTTGGATCTTCAAATCGGATTATCGATTTTCAGTTTCATTTAACAAAATCTTAAAATAGATTCGTATCTGATGAATCCACCTCAACATATGGATTTTTCGGATTTAATCTGAAACTTGATTAAGATTCAACGTTCCTTTTGAGCTTCTGACCTTCTAGCATCTACCTTGACCCGACCGAAAGGTATAGTGGGACAGAAAATTTATTGTAAAAATGGCGGGAAAACAGCAGGCGAATTCCGATTCTCACAATTCGTTCCATTTGTTCAACGAATCCGCAAAATCCGAATCCTAAAATTCCAAATCTAGATTTACAAAAGAAACGCTCCTTTAGTGTTATCTGTGCAGGAGAATAGAACTCGTATAAATTGTGTTAGTTTACGCAACTAACCATGATGGGAATCGAACCCGTGATTTTTTTTACTTGCTATATTTCAAAACTGAAAACTTAAAGAGATTCCAGAATGTGGTGACATTTCGGAACTTAGTCTGCAGTATAGTTCCTTCGATATCTGTTCAGGTTCGAAAATTGTGCTCGGATGTACTCATATTATTTCTGGTAATTTACATAAATGCGTATTTTCTTTAGGAACTACAATAGCTGTGAATTATTGTGTAGAATGACACTACAGATCTGTTTGCTTACCAAACCTGTATTTCTCAGTGCTGAAACGAACTCGGTAAGCTCACAAATGCTAATTTTCGTTCAGTGGCACAATATTTACTGAAGGCTGGTGGTGGGCCCTACTGCGGGCCCTGCAAGTGCAGTTTTTTTACTGTTTTTCTGTTCGTTTATATAGGGGATCATATTTCTCTCGCTTCTGTATAAGGTCAGTTCTCGGAAGATTTCTAATTTGTTTTACCGTAAATCCACTATTAGCCTAAATCCCCTCCTCTCAAATAGGCTCCCTTCTCTTTTAACAGTCGGTGCCTGTGTACAGGCATAACAAACCGCAGCGGTATATAGGAGATACCTATACCTATATAAGCCCGCGCCTGGCGCCACCTCCCTCGGCACAACGAAAAAAGTCTGCTATATAATGTACGATATGCTTTGAATTTTACCGTGTTTCTATATAATTTACCGTGTTTATATATAATTTATGATATGCTTTGAATTTTACCGTGTTTCTTAAGTACTACGTTTTAGGCAAATTAATAAACGCCCCCTTTGTGTTGTCTTCTCTCGAAGCTAAACAGGTGCATGTGGTAAAGTATAATTCTAACATATGTATCTGAAATATTTCATTATTCTTAGGAGGAAAAGAAAGTGGATTTAGTCGCAATTAATCCTCAAACGTCTCGCGAAGCATGTCTGAAAACTTTCAATATGGTTCATATGATAGACGACAAGAGGTTGGTAAAAGTATAGTTGTTAAATTTATCACACTCATGCAGATTTTGTACTAATCATTATCCTCCTGAAAAAATAATCGACCATCATTTTTTTATTTCAATTATGTAGAAATAAACTTCTACATTGCTGTAAGACCGGTACCTATGTTATAAGCAGCTTTCAGCATGGTCAGATTTTTTTGTGGAATATAGCAACGGATAGCAAGACAGTTCTTCTCCCCAACTTTGGTAAGATATGCTATACATGGATTGGGTCCCAAAAATATAGGACATATAGGTCCCAAATATAGACCTATAGGTTTCAAAAATAATTATTGGTTTCAGGTTTCCGCCATAAACAGTTTCTTGGGCCTTGGCATGTAGCTAGGCTATATACTAAGATAATTGTTCTATCATGCATACGAAGTACTGTACAAACTATAGCAGACAACCCTGACTTCAAAACTATTACTGAAAATTAAAGTTTCACAGATTGTATTTAAAATATATTTGGCACGATATTCCCACGTTTCGTCCACAATAAAGTTAAAGTGCATGAAATTGGGATCAAGATAATGTATTAATCGTGCGCAAAACACGAGGATGTTGCCCAATATTTGTTATGCTCTGTTTTATATAGGTGATGTATATTGCATTTCACTTCATCCCGAAGACTCCGTGATTGCTTTTGGCACCGTTTCTGGTTGTGTTTATTTGAACGTTTTGTAAAAGTCTACGAAGTATTATTTTGCTAATTAAAGTATTAAACCTAACTTTCGTTATTTGTATCAATATAGTATAGTATATATATGTTCTTTACCAGCTGTGAGGTCCGTACTGAAAAAATATTTCCCGAGTTCGTTCGAATTATTAATTAAGGTATTTTCTTAAAAATTTATGTCTAAGGACAAATTGTACGTTGTATAGTATATTTATACGTATATTTTCGAAGAAATTTGAATCAAAACATGTAGCACTGGCCAATGCTTTTCGATGTTTATATTGGTTTTTCGCATTTTACATGGTCGCAGAAAAGTACATTTTGGGCTTGGCACTAGTCCACTAAAATATATGTATTCCATACATAAGAAAAGCTTTCCAATCACAACACTACTTAAAACATTTAAACAATCGATTATTTTCAAACAATTTATTTCAAATTCTTTCAACGATTATCATGTACTATAATGCAATATCCATGCAAATCTATAAAAAACATTAATTCTCATGCAAAAAGTAATTTAATTAAAAAATATTGAACTTTCTTCAATTTTCACAAAAACAATCTAACCAATGAGTTTATTCACTGCATTGATATCCTCCGAACCACCAGTTTGTGGTCGAGTTAGCATTTTCATGACAACGAAAGTTGGGGTTGATGAATTGTGGGTGACCAAAGTTATCTTCACTTGCGACAGCGCCAACAGTTGGAACAAACTCACAACCAGCAAATGAACTATCAATATGTAAACTGTATGCATTGAGAACTGCCCACCACCTCGCAGTACATTTGCCACATTTATGACCTAACGTAAGAAAAGGGATTATTTAGATTGATATAGGTATACACTTTTCTGGGTAGAAGAAGAAATAATTAAGTTACGATCGGTTTAGGTTGTGTAATTTTTATAACAAAAGGATATGGCATAAAAATTAAGTTAAAATGATATTTCAAAAACTCAATAATTCAGGAGGAAAACACAATGAAAAATCATAAGCGTGTCGTGGTTTTATATGTGATAAAAAATCATGTTAATTTACATAAACTTTAGCTTTGATTTTCTCGGTTTAGACAAAGTTTATTTTAAGACAAAGTTTATTTAAAGCACTTGTAGTCGTGTTTTATCACATATAAAACACTCCGCTACGCGTCGTGTTTTATATGTGATAAAACACTCCTACGCGTGCTTTAAATAGTACATAAACTTCCATTACAATTATTCCGTACGTTGCTTGGTTTTCGAAATAAATCGACTTATTTTGATCAAAAGCAGCTTGCATTCCGCCATCTGGGATATGCATTCGATATGCATACGTCACAAGTAGGGTGAAAAGCGAAATTTTTATCTTGCAAATTACATGTCATTATCAATATGAAACTTAGCCCGCGTGCAGGCCCACAGTACTATTCTTCCCTTGGTAGGCCTGTACGCGGGCCATATGAAACTCGATTTTCCGAAGTCTTTTTAGCTTTTAGTACTCGATTAACTCACAACATTTTAAGAAACTTTTTGAAGAAATTTAGTCCAACACGAAGAAGTTTTAACAAGTTTACCCTGCTTTTGACGTCATCAAAAACTCAGTTAGGTCAATTATAATACCAATTAAGATGGCCGACTGCACACTGTTTTTGGTCAAAATGTTTCGAAAACCAAGCAAGGTACGAAAAAGTTGTAATGGCTCTTCATATATAATTTTAATTTGTATTGCCATACCCCTTTAATAGTATACTGCAATGTATATGTTCCTCATTGCAATTTGAAAAAATATGCACAAGTGAGTTTTTCAAATACAATAAAAATTCGATGACAGTAAAAATTTAAGATGGGGGAATCTTTTATGCAGATAACAAGAAGAGGTATCCTGATAATAATATTTTTGTACAATCATTTCGTCCATTCAAAAAACTATAGTAAATATTACCACTTACCACGGATGTTGACATATTCCATTTTTTTACATACACCAACACCGATGTACGTCATGATATCGAAATCCTTAAAGTTTGATCTCGCTTGATCACGTCCATCGATGCCGTAAACAGGAAAACTACATGTAGCTCGCCAGTGAGTGGAAACAGATTTCAAACTGCTCATTTGAGGCTGGCTCATTCTGTAACGGTTGAAATTTGCAGATTTCTCATTGACTGGAGCATTCACCTTGAGCGGGTGTTTCCTGAATGGATCCTCATCTTTGTGCGAGAGAGCGAATGATTCCACTAGTGTCCAGGCTGCCGCGGCATCTGGTACCATGTCACAATAAACACTATCTAAGGAATCATCGTCTTCATTATAGATTTTGTAGTAGCCGTCGCTCGTTGAGCCTCGTTTCAAATGATCCAAACAACTTCTTGGTGGCAACTGATTACATAAGTTCTGAAGTAAAGAATATTTTCAATTAACACTGTTTGGGAAAGATGTTAGGAATTTGAAGATCAAAACCAAGCCTGGAACATAACTTAACGAAACTAATGAATTGCTGATTGCATGCTGTGTTAAAAAACTCAATAATTCATGAAGAAAACACAAAGAAAAATCATAAGCGTGTCGTATCTGTATATGTGATACAGATTCATGTTGATTTACATAAACTTTAACTTTGATTTTCTCGGCTTTTTTTAAGCCATTTAAAAAAATGGCTTACAATTCGCGTCCGTGTTGTATCGGATATGCAAACTCTCGCCTTTGGCTCGAGTTTGTATATCCGATACAACACGGCCGCTCATGTTGTAAATAGTACTTATAGGTAAAGTAATAGGAGCAAAAAATTGCAGCAACTTGCAATAAAATCTGTTAAGTAATGTTAGTTGCAAATTTGTACTAATGTTGTCTCGGGTGTTGCAACTTGTGTGTGTGAACATTTCAATTAACATGCGTTGAAATCAGACTTTATTGCATGCAAGTTGCTGCAATTTTGTTGCTCGTAGGCTATGACTTTACCTTATAGCATTAACATGTGGCAACTGATTAAACAATTTGTAATGGGCGTTTTAGTCGCCATATTAAACCAAACCAATGGTACTATATAGTATATACATGCATGCATGATATTAAAAAGTTAAATACATACCCCAGAACACTGATTAGCAGCAAAGATCTCCGCAGACATCTGTAAGACGACAAGAGAGAATATGAACTGGGCTAAAACCGACATTCTTCTCAAAGATGCAGTAAATCACTCTTTCTCTCTTCAAAACGTTTCAGTTTGATATAGTTCTGTCGAAGACTTGAAGATCACTTGTGCAAAATGGTTGCAGACCACTCCTTATATACTATTTGCAGGCTACACAATTTGTTCCCATAACGAAAAAAAATCTGTGAGAAACAAATGGTTCCCATCTTTAAGTGTCTTAATCCAATTCTTAATCATGCAATAATCCTGCTTGACACCACTTAGTTGGAAACAAAGGCTTTTCATTCTTAATGAGTTGGTACATGTAAATGAATTTGCTAAAAGATCGTATATTGGACAAACAAAGATAGTTTCGTGCAAAAAGGCCAGAGATTTTAAAAGCTTGACTTTAAAGCTAACTAATTACAAGCAGTTTTTTAATTTGGAATTTACATTTATTTTAACCACTAAAACTAGATTGTTCTGAACTGTCCCCTGGAGGCCCAGTGAGGACAATGCAAAAAGACATGCAGTGTTTGGTAGAGTCCGCTCTCTTCACAGATGCCAACCATATTACTTTATCTTGCTTACATGATGGGATTGGTTACCTGGGGTCTGCTTCATTTAGTCTTCTAGAACATTTGGGACACTGTTCTGGAACAATATGAAATGGAGTGCACACGTTCTGGAACAGTGTTTAGTTTATTATTTATGCAACCATTTATTACTATATTCATTAATTATTCGCATAATAAATCGTATATAATGATTTGCTGTTATTTGTATATCTAAGTATGCTTTTTCAACGTTTTTACTCGTTGATTTTACCCACCGTGGCGTTCAAATAGCATATTGTAAGTATATGTCGATATATAGCGGCTAACCCTTCAAAATAACACTCTATATGCAGTGTGTATTGGATACACAAAATCTGTCGCCTCCATTTCCAATCACGTGAAAATAGGCAGTGTCACATGTTGTAGATCTGTTCTAGCTGCACCTACTTTGAAGTTGGGGCAGCCAGAACAGTTCCAAACAGTCATGTGACTGTGTTATGCCATCTTAATATATAGTCTTCTGAAAATCGTACTCTGAACAGTAAAAGGAGCAGCCCTCTTGGTGAAGTATACTGGTCCAGACCTAGGTAGCCTGCGTAGCGCCTCAGACCTAGGACTCGATCAAAATTAATTTAGTCTTTGGACTGGATCAAAATTGATTCATCTCACTTGGTGACTTACTCGTATGAGATGTCATATCAAATCCCACAATTCAGACTTTACCAGATATCCGGTCCTCGCAATTAGTTCAGTCCTCAAAGTCATTGTATGGTCGGATTTGATATATTTCATACAAAGCATGATTAATATTTTGATTTTGAGGACACAACGATATCGAGTATCTGATTAATATCATAATGCTTGGTTTATCTTGTTTTCAGTCCACATGCTAGGACTAAGTTCAACAATATGATGTACAAATACTTGTGCAATGGCAACTGGCTTGTAATGTTTCTGTCTAGGTCCTGTTTCAATCTGCAGAGATAGATTAGAAGTACTCCGACTGCATATGTACATACTTACAATTGTACAACATACACACAAGTCTTCTTTGATCTGCTATAATCATACAATTAGTGTTTGGAATTAATTATTATAAATTATTATTATAAATGAACAGAATCGTTCTTCGACAGAACGTTTAGCAGTGGGTGATAGCATTGAGTGGCTCTGCAGCTTGTCTTAGTAATCGAAAATAGTCAGCTTGTCTTAGTAATATTCTGTTGTGGTTTAGTTGGTATGTTTAACACAATAATTATGGGAAGTATTTGGCCCTTTGCAGCGATGACGCACGAATTAGTCCAGAACATGTTTTATCATATTCTTTGGAGAGCATGGACACAAAATCCATCCATTAATTAAGCTAAGACATTAAGCTAAGGGTTTAAGCCTTCATGGAAATCACTCTATTGCAGTCATGTTTGAAACCATAATTCAAAGCATAAATATGGTAAAAAAGTGCCAAAAAAATTTTCCAGCTGATGATCTAACTCCATTTGGAAAACCCCACGTTACGTTCTCAGCCGCGAAACGCTCATTGCCTAGGGTTGATTCAAAAACTAAGGGCCCCCCACAGTTAGGCGGGGCCCCCATCATCCACGGCTTATCGCCAGAAAATTAGAAAACGTAAAAAAATACAGGTTAATAATCAATGGGTAAATGCAAAATTAATAATGCTAAATAATAAAGCCTCTATCGACAACGGTAGCTGTTTTTTTATTCCATCTCAAAAATAAAACAAAATTTATTCTTATAGTAGTTACATGTGTTAGAGACTATTATTGTTATTGCTATAGACATGGAATTTTCCAGTACATTCTATAAATATTCGATTTTTTTAGATATAATATCTCAGTCAAACAATGACAACAGTCACAGGGGTCCCCACGCCAAATATGCTAAAGCCCCTCTTGCCCGTTATGTAATTCTACGCTGCTGAAGAACAACAAACTATAGTGCTACTATATAGTCGTGTTTTGTAAATGGTTAAGAGGAGATTTTTTTGTATGTTACGTAACACGCGCTCAAAACTCATGCGTATAATATATCGCTTGAGGTTATGACTAAATTCAAAATATTTAGTTTTCGATACGTTTCTCAATCGGTAAACAAACTTAAAAGTATGTTTAGTGTTTTATCTGTAAAATAATGCTAAAATGAAGAGATTTTAGATGATACGCCAAAGAGAAAATGATGTCTGAAGTTCAGTAAGTTTTGCTTATATGGCTGTAAATATGGCGTCAATTTTAAAGCATCATTGATATTTGTATTTTAATTGACATTTTTTAACTGTTATTTTATGTTTCTGAACCGGCAAATGCATTTAAAAAGGTAGCTAACTCTATAAACTAGAGAATAAAGCTAAAACAAAGTGATTTTGAGAGGAACGCCAAAAAGATTTTAGGTTTTGAACACTTTTCATTGCAAATACGTGACATTGAAAAAAATTGCCTCTTAATAATAAATTGATGATGATCCAAGCTTTGCCAAACAAACAAATAATCACTGGAAAAAATAATACATACAAAAATTTCCATACTATGGAATTTGCAATTGCATTACCAAATCCATAGTATATCCAGATTATTTGCACACTATATCCATAGTATGGAAATTCCAATTATATAGTATGAAAATTGGATTCCATATATTACTTCCAACAATCTATGTTATATCCATAGTAATGATTTTGAAAAAAAAAATTCCAGTGAATCATGCTACGTTTGTCTTGTTTATATTCGTAATCACAAATAATGTCATGACTATATGAATAACTGTACTGTTTCTACGCCGGTTGTTTAATTGTGCAGGAATTAAGTTGACTAGGGATCCTTAAAAATATTCTGCATGCTTATAACCATGTGTTCCCATAACGAAATAAAAATTCCAGTGTAAATGCATAATGCTATGCCATGCATGCATGCATGAAAAAATATCATCCCATTTTTTCTCAGACAATCAAGGTGAACACGGCTTTGTGGTCAACTGCAAGTACTTGTTATAAGGAGCTATTAATCCAGTCCGTTGCAAAAGTTTAAGAGTTAATTTAATAAGAAATTCAAAATTGAATGAAATATATTGAAGCAAGATCATTCCAGTATAATTTTAATGTTAAATATGTGCGTTGCTGCACCTATTTATGATTTTTAGGGTGCTGGTGCAACCGTGCAAGGGAACGCGAGTCAAGAACTATAGGCTAGCATTTCGCAATGTGGATCACTTCCAATGAATGAATGAATGGACCAATTTAGTTTAAATGTTCACCTATGGAACTGTTGTGTGTTTAAATTAGCTTCACTATCAAGAAATATCCATGCCTGTGTATGTTGAAGGGTATAGCTTCTCGCACCTCTAACACGTTTTAGAACGTTTAATTTTATAATTATATGTACGCTACAAATGAGACTCGTGTCGGCCATATTGATGTGTCCTCATTAGTTATTCCGCAGCAATTTTAAGACGAAGGAGAGGCCATTGATGACCAATTTCTATTTACTAGACAATAAGTATCCTTTCCCAACAATAACCAGAAACTAGCTTAACGAGAATAAATAGAACCTCTTCTAACATGTCAGTAATACCACAGTAGATTCGTGGTGGACACACAATAAGGCTGGCATTGGCCGCTTCATTTATGGGATAATTGCGGAATTGGCCTCAAAGATAGGTTGCAAAAATACCAGAATCGTGCTGCAAAAGTAATTTCTGGGGCAACTTACGATATTCGGTAATCTGGTTTATACTTTGAATGGCCACTCCGCACCCAATCTTAAAGAGGCATTTCAATCTAATAATGAAAGACACAATACATATATAAAAATATGAGAAAATATATAATAAGACTAGATTGCAGGAAATTAAGGAAACAAGAAAATACAATGATTTTTAATGCACGATCATGCATACATGAGCAAGTTTTAACTCATTCTTTGTTTTAATTAATATCGATTTGAAAGAGCATATAAGGATTCAGCAATTTTTGCCTCATGTGGGAGATTATTTCAACACAAGGCACCGTTATAACTGAAGCAACTTTCAGATCCGGTCGTCTTTGTGCGCCTTGAGAATAACACAAATGAATTAAAACAGACATTATATAATATAGAAACCATGTAGTGGCATGCAGTGTTTATTGATTCGGACTCGAGTTCAATGCGAAAAATACCTCGACTCGAGTCAGCAGCCCCAAATGTCTCGACTCGGACTCGACAATAAGTCCTGTGAACAATATGAACTTCGAAGCGTTATCAGAAAAAATATATGGGAATTTGCATGGAACCCTGATGGGTATTCCTATTATACATTTTGTATTTTAAGAATTAAACAACGCTAGTGTCAATGGATGTCCTGAGCATAATGAAATAAATTGAAGTAGCCTACAACAACTCAAGAAATTCTACCAGACATCTTTATTTTGGTTTCGTACCACCAAATGTGATACTGATTAGACAAATTAGCCTTATGTCAATAGGCAATTCCAGCTTTTAGTTTATGCGTGCAGGGTATAGGATGGGAAGAACGGTATCATATTGCTGATTATGCTAAAAAATAAAAATGGCCTCCTCCTCAAATGAAAGCCCCGGGAACGAGGTTGGCGTATGCCTATACGGATTCTGAACGATAATATCTTGAAGGACATACGGTTCAAACAGCCAATGAAAGTAATTGTTTTAACAAGTCCCTGCCGTTAACCAATTAACGCTGTGATCCAAATTATTAAGCATCGTGATTGGTGCGGCTCGATCTGAAAAACCATAGAAGTGTTCCAGAGGTTCTTCCCGCTCGCCTCCCGCCCAGCTTACATCCTCGTGTATCCCTCATTATCCCCTTACGAGCGTGGAAGAACCTCTAGCACCCAGGATATTGTTTCGGCAGTTTTTATTGAAATTTTTCAGCATAATCAACAATATGATACCTTACTTCCCGTCACCCCCTGCGCGCAAAAATAAAAAGCTGAAATTGCCAATTGACCGGTATAATTACCTCTATAGATGGATCTATTTAATGGTTAAACATTCAAGCCCTATTGCATAAACAAAACAGCCACTGAAAATAAATTCCCATTTTCAAGCACATAACGTCAAAGTAACGAATTCTCTTTAAATCTCTAACCGCAATAAAACGAATGTGATAATGAATCATTAAATTGCTGAAAATAAGTTCCCATCTGCTCAAAATCTTCTGATTAACATGATTATATGTGATTTAGAGAACTGCGGATAATTGAGGGATACAAATAAATGAAAAATATAAGCAGATCAACTTCGATGTTTTGAGGGAAGACCCCTCGTCGGAAAGCCAGTAGACAACTGCAGGTTAGAACCAACACTACTATAGCTTTCCGACAAAGGGCCTTCGCTAGGAACGTCGAAGTTGAACTGCTTATATTTTTCACTTGTGTCTATCCCAATCTATCGCTCTCTTGTTATCGTCGGTATATCTAAACACTGGCACAGATTCTTTGAGATTGGATGTGATTTACCATGTAATAAAAAATTAACATAATTTCAAACAAGCTGGTGAACTTCAAAGTTTTTTACAACCCAATTCAAGAGGTGAAACAAGACTAGAACGTGCATGATCATTTTCTTAATATTGATGCCCTCCCTCTGAACATGTAATTACTAAAGAATATATACTTTTGCGCATTACGCATTAGGATCCGAGTGCCGCATATCCTGAGCTCTGTTAATTTGCTTGGCGAAATGTCTCCAAAATGAAAGCAAAGAATTACAACTCTTGTAGCTTGTCCTAGCGTTAGAATCTATGAGGACCATGCAAACAAGATTTTAATAAGTTATTTGCAGGATTGCATTGCGAAAAAACTTATAATACTTTTTGTTTGCGGCCACCACGTAAAATTTTACAAAGGCGGAAAAGTCAGTTAAATCTTACTAAATTTTATATGCTGAACACCTCAACAAATACACTAGCTTGAAGTCACACACGAAACTAAATGCTGTGCTTTTTTTCATTAATTACTTCGGAAGAAACGTTTAAATGAATTTAAACATTTTCCTTACGTGCCTTCATGATCTGAAAAAAGCCTGGCATGTGCAAGTGTTGTACAATTAAGTATGTATGTACAGTTGCATGGATTATAATTGCGTTATGATATTAGCCTCCTTTCAGCCAGAAATTTCGAGAGCGCATAAGCAAACTGATATGAAAATAATTATCTTTATTTACTTATTATGAACCGATTATCTTTAGTCTTACAACAAATGTTTCTGTTTCAGTTCAGAACAATGTAGTTTTAGTGGTTAAAATAAATGGAAAATTAAAGTGCACTACAACAATAGTTAGTTACACTTATAGTTAGTTTTAAAGTCAAGATCTCTGCTCTTTTTGCACGAAACGATCTTCGTTTGTCCAATACACGATCTTTAATCTTAAATGTAACAGTCATAGGGGTCTTAAACAAAAGCCTTATAGGTTTCTAGTATGCCCCTAGCCCTACTGTAATAATAAATTAGTCAACTTTTGTAAATATTATAAAACATTGGGGCAAACTCAATACTCCAAAATATGTTTAAATAAAAACATTTTTTTGGGCGAAATTAAATAAATAAATAAATAAATAAATATGCGTTATGCATATATATAATAGCTTCAAAATACGCTTATTTTACCCACTGAATTTAGATTTTGGGTATTTTATTCTGCATATATAGAATTCGACTTTCGACTTCTATCCCTCATGCAGATTGAAACAGGACCTTAATTTTGACAGGGACAGTTATACAAACCAATTGTCATTGTAATGCCCAAGTATTTGTACATCATATTGTTGAAGACAAACAAAGTATTATTATATTAATGTTAAGCATGCTCGATATCGTTGTGTCCTCATGCAAAACCGAAATATAAATCATGTTCTGTATTATAAGTATAACCTGCGAACTCTGCGAGTCTCATCCGATTCCTACTGTATGTAGACTAATGTAGTTGTCTGAATTTATTTCGCATCTGTCGCATGTGAGATAGAAGAGCTAGCGCTTCCAGTTACCCAACACTGCAGCCGGTCTTTGTGCATGGCGGTTATCTGCACGTTCAGGAAGAACAGTTCAGAACAATGTAGTTTTAGTGGTTAAAATAAATGGCAAATTAAAGTGACCACAACTAAATAGTTAGTTATACTTATGGTTAGTTTTAAAGTCAAGCTTTTAAGATCTCTGCTTTTTTTGCACGAAACGATCTTCGTTTGTCCAATACACGATCTTTCAGTAAACTAATCTACCCACATGTTATGAGCATAAAAAGCCTTTGTTTACATATCTAAGTGGTGTCAACTAGGACTATAGATAGATTAGGAATTGGAAGACACTTAAAGATGGGAACCGTTTGTGTTTTCACTGGGTTTTTTTCCGTTATAGGAACACATGGTGTAGCCTGTAAAGAGTATACAGGGTGTATAAAAAAAAACTGAACAGATTTAAAATTGCTCTCAATTTCGCAAAACAGCTATTTGTATCCGGTTTTTTATATATATAGTCTCTTTGCGTACTTATAATGTAGAATAATGAGAAAAATTTCTCAAACTCAAATTTTGTGAACCAGGGGGGTGTGTCTTTTCCAACAAACTAAGAATGGCTCGCGCTCAAAATGTAAAAGGTGCAATCATATTTTGAGTTAACAGATGGAAAATTTGTCGGGTTTTTAATTACTGTACAAAATTTCAGACAATTTGGTTTAGCTTAAGCCCCTTAACTATTCACGCAAAGTTACATTTTTCCTAAAAATCAGCTGTTTGCATGCTTAATTAATGCATTTGCCTAATTTGCATATGTCAGCAATATGCAAATTAGCTAAAGGCATTAATTAAGCATGCGAAAGGCTGACTTTTTAAAACTAAACCAAATTGTCTGAAATTTTGTACAGTAATTAAAAACCCGACAAGTTTTCCATCTATTAACTCAAAATATGATTACAGCTTTTAAATTTTGTGCGCGAGCCATTTTTAGTTTGTTGGAAAAGACACACCCCCTGGTTCACAAAATTTGAGTTGGAGAAATTTTTCTCATTATTTTACATTATAAGTACCCAAAGAAGCTATATATATAAAAAAACCGGATACAAATAGGTGTTTTGCGAAATTGAGAGCAATTTCAAATCTGTTCAGTTTTTTTTTTATACACCCTGTATAAGGAGTGGTCTGCAACCATTTTGCACAAGTGATATTCAAGTCTTCGACAGAATTATATCAAACTGAAAAGTTTTGAAGAGAGAAAGAGTGATTTACTGCATCTTTGAGAAGAATGTCTGCTTTAGCCCAGTTTATACTCTGTTTTGTCGTCTTACAGATGTCTGCAGAGATCTTTGCTGCTAATCAGTGTTCTGGAGTATGTATTTAAACTTAAATATCATGTCTATTATCATTGGTTCGTTAAAGTAGGCGATTAAAACGCCCAACAGAAATTATGTAATCAGTTGCCACATGTTAAGGTTATAGCTATATGTATAATACAACATGCAATCATTTCTAAGTCGAGGCGATATTACTGCCGTTATATTTTTTCAGCATTTCTTACATGTTCCATGCATTTGCCAATTTCGTAAAATTTCCAGCCTTGTTTTTGATCTTCAAATTTCGACACCTTTCCTAAACAGTGCTATATAACTAAGAATTTTCTTTTACTTCAGAACTTATGTGATCAGTTAACACCAAGAAGTTGTTTGGATCATTTAAAGCGATGCTCAACAAGTGAGGGGAACTACAAAATCTACAATGAAAACGATAATTGCTTATATAGTGTTTACTGTGACATGGTACCAGAGACCGCGGCAGCCTGGACACTAGTGGAATCATTCGCTCTCTCACACAAAGACGAGGATCCATTCAGGAAACACCCGTTCAAGACGAATGCTCCAGTCAATAAGAAATCTGCAAATTTCAACCGTTATAGAATGAGCCAGCCTCAAATGAGCAGTTTGAAATCTGTTTCTACTCACTGGCGAGCTACATGTAGTTTTCCTATTGACGGCATCGATGGACGTGATCAAGCGAGAGCTAACTTTCAGGATTTCGATATCATGACGTTCCTCGGTAATGGTGTATGTAAACCAATGGAATATGTCAACATCCGTGGTAGGTCTAATATTTAAACTTTCACATTGAAGAACAATGAGAATTATCGCTTTCTAGGTTGATGGTTTTATATATAAATATTTTTGTTTCGCAAATATTTAACTAGTCTACTCTGGTTAAAACGAAAAAAAACTTTGTTCTGAATAACAATGAGATGATGACCTCTTAATACAAATCTTTGACTTCCTGAGGTCTTCTCGCCACTCCCTTTCCTTTCAATTTGACATACATATAAAATACAAACATACCTAAATTTTACTACAATAATCAATGTAAATAACTGAAAAAAGTGGTAAATAAATTGAATTGAATAGGTCCCTTGTAAACAAAGAGTTAAAAGACTGTTCACTACGAAACTGTCTTTGTTCGAGAACCAAAAAAAACACATTCAGTTTAAAATTCATTTTTTGAATGGAAGAAGTGCGTAGACTATATATGCAAAACTATTTCTCGTGGAAGAAAACAAAAAAAATATTTTGATGAAAAAATTCTCCTCGTCTTAAATTTCTTTATATATTTATCCTATTATCGACTAGAATATTGCATGCTTCCTCGAATCCTCGTGCAATTTGAAAAAACACAACACAGACTTGTGAGTATGTCTGATCTGCATGTGTGCCAAATATCACTTAGTTTCGCAAGAATGTTTTGCACTGAATTTTGATTCTATTTGCATATACATTTCATGCATTTCTTTTCAAATTGCTACACTTATTATCCTAATAAGTTCTTTGTAAAGATGATCCAATTACATTACAGTATATACTGGATATAAAAATTACACAACCTAAACCGATCGTAAGTGAACACCGATATATATATATCAATGGAATAATCTCCTTTCTTACGTTAGGCCATGAATGTGTCAAATGCACTGCAAGATGGTGGGCAGCTCTCAATGCATACATGCAGTCAACATATTGACAGTTCACATGGTGGTTGTCAGTTTGTTCCAACTGCAGGCGCTGTCGCAGGTGAAGACAACTTTGGTTTCCCAAAAATCATCAACCCCAACTTTCGTTGTCATGAAAATGTTAACTCGACCACGAACTGGTGGTTCGGAGGATATCAATGTAGTTAATAAACTCATTGGTTGAATTGTTTTTGTGAAAATTGAAGGAAGTTCAACTTGTATGTTTTAAATTACCTTTTTGCATGATAGTTAATGATTTTTATAGATTTGCATGATATAGTACATGACAATCGTTGAAAGAAATTGAAATAAATTGTTTGAAAATAATCGATTGTTTAAATGTTTTTATGATTGCATAATGGTTTTAGTCTTATCTGTCCCATGGTATTCTGGTGTATTAGAAAAGATTTAAAGTAGAGATTATATTTGAATGAAGAAAAGTAAAGAGCAGAGCAAGTTTTTTAAACTCTTTGACGGTGCCATGAGAATGCGCGCAGGCTCGACTAGCCTCGTTTTAGTGCTTTTGCACATTTCAAAGGGCTATATATAATTTCACTTGCATGGGATTCCTACACAAGATGTATAAAAACGCAATCATGCATCTTTTTTGCTTAATAATTAATCATTTTATGATTAATTATGAATACTAGACCAAACAAATTGGATCGAACAAGGGGTCATTTGTAGTATTTGTATCTTATTGCAAATAACACCGCAAATAATAAAATTTATAGCTAGCAGAACCGACTTTAACATAATATTTTACAAATGACAAAGATGGCTGTACTCAGAGAAAGTGCAATAATGAATATTATCTTACATTAGTTCATGATTGTCTCGGTTTCCTTTGATCTACCGCGGTCATTATCCAGCTTAATCACTTCAAAAGCTGGGGGCCGTTTTTGAATTCTACCAAGGAACTGCGGGGTTGAAATTCGTTGTTGTAAGGTTAATATGCATAAATTAACTCATTATCCCCGGGATATTTAGCAGTTATTCTACGAACTCGAGTCGAATATAAGCTGATAGCCGAGTGGAATAACCGTTTTAATATATACACCAGATCTGAATTCACAGACTCATTGCTTTTCCGTTATTGTCAATATTTTTCTATTTTGTTTATGTTTTTATCTTCGCACCTTCCACCGATTATTTTTTCAAAAATATATATTTTTAACCATTTTAAATTTTTAAAATTCATTTGCAAACACCTGTAAACAATTTGTGGGAGTTTTTTCATTGTGTTTTTAATCCTGCATGTAAAGGCTATAAAAAGCGAACAACTTGTCGTTTTCTCGTTCGCAAAACGTCGGAAATTCAATTTGAACCGCCATTTTGTTTTTCTCTACTAGCAGGATATGAGCTAATATCCTGCTAGTAGAGAACCAATCAGATTGCATCATATCCAGACCTTGTATATATAATAATATTTATTATCTCGGGTACAATAAGCACTGTTTAATAAACGAGCAGGAGTACTTTATCAGATATAAAACTACATATACATACAGGGCCTCCTTGTGAGTGATCTCGCCAAATCCCTTTCATTACTTTGCCATATCCGTCGTTTGTTGCGTGTTTGAAATTAACAAAAGATATGAAAAAGTTGATAAACCAGGAAAAAGCCACGATAAGCAACTATCCATTATGCACTGTCCTACATCGTAAAATATCGAGCATGCAGGTGAGCCTATTGAAGACTGTCATGTTTGCGTATTATTTTAGCTCATATCCTGCCAGTATAGAAAAAACAAGATGCCGTCTCAAAATTACCGAAGTTTTCTAAACGAGAAACCAGCAAGTTATTCAGTCGTTTTTTATAGCATCAAGAGGAATAAAAGCACAATGAAAATACTTCCACCAATTGTTTACAGGTTAGCAAATAGATCTTTAATACTTAAACTGGTTAAAAAATGTATTTTTGAACAAAATAATGCCGAAAGAGCGAAGACAAAAACATGAACAGAATATAACTTTTTAGAAGAAATTAATCTGAACTAAATTTATAGATGTGAATTCAACCAGCACTTGTTTTGTCTAAAAAGCCTTAATATTAAATATATAAAAATTTCGAGTTATCAGAATTTCGACAGTTAACTGACTAAACAATGCGATACAGATGAGTCTCTGAATTCAGTAGTTGTCTATATATACTAAAACCGTTATTCTACTCACTCTTGTGCCGAGTTCGCAGAATAACTGTTAATTATCGGTAGCTTTTTAGCCAATGAGAAAACGAGAACTAACTATACAATGAATAATAATAGTTAATATAGTATTTATTATAGGTACATGGTGTTTAACATCTTCACAGCTTCCTTTCTCAACATCGTCTTCGTCCAAAAGAATATCACCGAGTGAGCACTGGAATTGCACAGACCAAGAGTTATAATCCAGATGTTAATTATTAGCTCTTCAAATTGATTGAGGCTTGGGAAAAAGGGAACAGCAATCGTTGCTGGCAGGAATCCGAGGACGCAAAAACAAATGACAACTACAAAACAAGATTTTGCTTGTTTAATTTCTCGAAGAAACAATTTCATTCTTGTCAAGTTTCCTTTTGAAACAGCATCATGTAATTCGTTTTGCGATTGAGCTAACTTTCTAACCACCAAGTATATTCTTGTGTAGACAAATGCAATGAAGAAGAATGAAAGCGATTGTGTCACCATCGCATATATCTCAAAAAGCCAATGAATTGCAAAAGAGAGAATGATGACAGAAAATTCCACAGCAGCACAGCAACCTACACCTATTAAGAGTCTCTTATTTGTCACCAGAGTGCTGTAAGCATAGGGATGTAAGATGGCAATGTATCTTTCCAATGTCGTAGCACAAAGTGTGTTAATAGATGCTCCAATTTGTAAGATTGTTGATCGAAGCGCCAAAGTTGTTGTAAGACAGGTTGAAATTCCTCCTATTGCGCTTGCCATAAAGAAGATAAATATAGGTATGCTTAAAATACCAACTGCCAAGTCAATCATGGACTGAACAAGAATGATAAAATAACAAGGCTTGCTCTTCAGTTGAGATGATTTTAAAATCGTTATTATTGCAACAGCGTTGAGTAATATCGTAGGAATTATCAAAATGCCATTAAAGATAATAGCAAAAATGTGATTGATTACAAACTTTTCAGACGGAAGTTTGGTTATGACGAAATGTGTTCTTCCCAGGATTTCGCATGATATCTCAAACTCTTCTTGTGCCACTGACAGATTCATTTTGCTTCCTTCTCACGTATAGACGACGCGACCGATAACAACACCAAAAGAGAGCGTTGGCTTTTAAATTAATCAATGTCCACCACGCTTCTTATATACTGGCGGAACATTAACATGCATAAATAGACTGTTTAACTTCAATTTGGTGCTTAATGAAAAACATTTTTCTTGATTTGCACTTGCTCTTAGGAATTGCCCTCATTGTCATTTGTGAGATATTGTTATGTTAACAGCAGTGCTTCAGAATGATGGGTCGGTTGCGTCCGAAGTTCGAAAACAAATTAGTTGAAACTTAACGAAACATATTCAAAATTTCATGCTCTGCTTTGTTCAATATAAAAGCCAAATGAAAAAGTATCAGTTTTCACAGTAGATTTGACGAACCTTTGGCCACAAATGTTCCAAACTTCGTTGCGAAGTTCGCTTCGAAGTTCAGAAGTTCATATTGGAATTCACAAGAGAGGGCGTGGGTAAATAAACTTTTTCTATCTTCTATCTATTCTCTAACTTTTGAACTTCGCAACGAAGTTTGTAATATTTGTGGTCAAAGTTATCTGAAATCGACTGTATAAATGAATCATGTCTGCATCGTTTATCTACATAGGTGGCTTTCAACAGGCTCCAGTTCAGTGCACATGGATAAGACTTAAACACAGTATCTAATTAGAATCCCACCATTGTCTGACCTCCATTTACCTCTGTGTTAAAGTGTCGTCGGATTGCTTGAAACCCACACATACTGATCAATAATACATAAATCGACTGAATTTTAATATCAGCTGCAGCAACCATTAAGTAATTTCATTGTACATGTAGGGTAATTTCTCTTTGATGTTTCTCGATCTCTTTTTTTTTTCAACGCGAGAATTCAAATAGTTTTTGAGCAGTAATAGTAACGCTTATTTTCTTCTTCACTGCATTATCTTACACAAGAATATGCATGTTCGTGTGGGCCCACCTTTTGGAAAATGTTTGATCAGAACAAAAGCATGTGCACTATTATTTCATTTCCTGTGAGGTAAATTTTATATCCGGTGCTATGTTTCAAATGTTCAAGATTGGTTTGTAATTAGGTAGATTTGTTTAAAGTTAAATTACTACCGGTATTTAAAATTATCACAACATGATAAAATATACCCCAAAATGCTGAAAATTCCCCTTTAGGAACTCTAGATATGAAATGGTGTGTGAATATTATATAAGTGCATAATATTTAGTGCAGAAGATTATGCATGCATGCATGGATACACTGGGAGTCCAAATATATAGTCACATAATAAACAAACTAGCGTAGGGATAGATGTCTATATCAGGAAGTTTGGGCATCTCACTCGATTGAACTAAAGCCTGCCGCACACGAGAACAACTTGCTGAGCTAACCGCCTCGCGTGGCAGCTAGCTCAGCTATGTATTTTCACTGCACAGGTTGGGAAAACTACTCTTTGTTCCTAGTCACATGAAGAAACTATGGTTTGTCATTGGCTAATTGATTCAAACAGCTCAGCACTTAGCTCACAATATCCGCAGACGCCGAGATTTTTTCCTCGCGAGGTGAAAAATATCAAACACGATAGATATTTTCCTCAAGGCCTCGAGAGGTCAAATCCTCACGAAAACTATCCGCACACGAGAGGAACTTGCTGAGCTAGCTGCCACGCGAGGTGGTTAGCTCAGCAAGTTGCTCTCGTGTGCGGCGGGCTTAATGTAGAAGGATTATGTAGATGTAAATCTCGAGTGTAAATTTTATACATTTATTTAGACCTAACCAAGAGTAGCTGCTATAAAAATACAACTATAGGCCATCTACTAAAATACAGCCATTTTGTATTCGTACTTGCCATGCATGATTCTGATTGAGATGTTGAATTTGACGTTATCGCATTTTCCTGCCCCGGGTCTATAAATGATATTTATATTGTAATATAATATTACATAATTTAAAATATTGTGGTAAATGAATTTCATATTTTCATTAACATTTCAACCAAAGTTTTCAAGTCATTCGTTTCAGGTGTCCCAAATCTTTTTTTGAACTTATATATTACATCATAGTTAAATTATTGAATTTCGTGTTTTCATTAACATTTCTATCAAAATCTATCCGAATTTTCCAAGTGATTCGTTTCGGATGTTCTAAATATTTTTGGACTTCGTACTCAACACCTGTCGTTTATTATTCCGCCCTCCCATGATTCTCAAGTACCACTGTTCGGCATGTTGTAAAACGCGGAGTGGAGTTGATTTGTAAAACGCGGAGTGGAGTGGATTTGTAAAACGCGGAGTCAAAAATTTGTAAAACGCGGAGTCAAAAATTTGTAAAACGCGGAGTCAAAATTTGTAAAACGCGGAGTCAAAATTTGTAAAACGCGGAGTCAAAATCTGTAAAACGCGGAGTCAAAATTTGTAAAACGCGGAGTCAAAATTTGTAAAACGCGGAGTCAAAATTTGTAAAACGCGGAGTCAAAATTTGTAAAACGCGGAGTCAAAATTTGTAAAACGCGGAGTCAAAATTTCTAATCGTAAATTAAAGATCAAATCACTCCCTATTAAGGTTTATATATTACCGTAACATAACAAAAATAATAATAATAATAATAATTTTCCCCTAGCCTGCATAGGGGAAAATTTCGAAAAAACCCAAAACAAAACACAAAGCCTCTGCAGAGGAGATTGGTAACATAACACCTATTTATGGCAAGTGTGCTCTGCCGCATTTCGACATTTTATCTCCGTTGCTATGGTTATGCCAACACGTACTTCTTTTAATGTGTGAGTTGACACCCGAATTCTAAAACCTTCCGACCAAAATGATACTACATATTTTGGCATGTGCCGCTGTCATGTAGGGAATATATTTTTATAGCTTCGTCTCGTGTGATTGTAGACGTTATTTCAGAATGGAGGGGAGCTTTAAGCTCCCAAAACTTGTGCCGAAACAAAAGAAGGATTTAGAGCTACCGAGATTTGATTGGGCAAGTATAGCGAAACAGAAAAAGCTTGGATCTGGCAGTTTCGGTTCTGTGTATCTAGCTAAACACGCTGGTACCGCACAAAATGTCGTTGTAAAGAAACTTAAAAGCGTCTCTATCGACTCACAGACGCGCTTCGTGAAAGAGGCGAAGATTTTGAATAGCGTTAAAGGACACCGCAATATCAGCAAATTTTTAGGATTTTGTAGTGAGCCGCACTCTATAATGATGCAGTACTCAAGATTCGATTTTGGCTTTTTCGGAGTTGAGAAAAGTGTGAGTTCTCTCGCTGACTTTCTTCAATTTGTCGACACTGAGTTCGAGTTTTCGTCAGTTGCTAATTTGTTGCCAGTATGTGTTAAAGATATACTCGCAGGACTTGATTATTTGCACAATCATAATATAGCTCACCGAGATTTAAAACCTGGTAACATATTGGTTTGTAACCAGCATTTGGATGATGTTGCCGGTGATGACAAAGCCATGGCCAAGGCTTACGAAGAGTGTCCCATTGTATGCCAACTTACTGACTTTGGTCTCAGCCGTAGTGTCGACATCCAAACCAAGTCAGTTGTTATGTCTAAGACAACGTCAGTCAGTTGTGGTACTCCTGCATACATGGCGCCAGAAATGCAGCTAAATCAACTGGTTTTTGCCAGCCACGAAGATCTGAAACGTGCAGATATGTGGTCCTTGGGCCTTGTTATGCATACCACGATAAATCCAGATCTTGGTAGTCCTTATCGAGCTGAATTAGAGCAATCTAGTGCGCCCGATATCCATATGGCATTGAAAGATCTTCTGACGAAACATCGACTACCTCAACATGGTGCAAAATATGAGCAGCTGCGAATAACGTCGTGGTGGCAACTTGAAGATATATTCAATCGGTGCGCTAATTTTGATGCGATGGCTAGACCTTCCACAGCAGAGATGCTTTGCTTGATTAACAAGAGCTTGGTTAACTATTTCCGTCGTCTTCCTTTGTCAATTAGCCAGAGTACGGTTTTGGAGCAGTGTGATGCTCGCCTAGCTGCAAATTTGCAAGGAAACATGCATCTATCGACCAGTCAACCCACTTTACTTCCCCCAAACGACGCAACCAATTGTTGTGCATCAAAATTAGCGCACCGATTGAATATATCTTCAAGTTGCCACCACGAGGTTATTCGCAGCTGCTCATATTTTGCACCATGTTGAGGTAGTCGATGTTTCGTCAGAAGATCTTTCAATGCCATATGGATATCGGGCGCACTAGATTGCTCTAATTCAGCTCGATAAGGACTACCAAGATCTGGATTTATCATGGTATGCATAACAAGGCCCAAGGACCACATATCTGCACGTTTCAGATCTTCGTGGCTGGCAAAAACCAGTTGATTTAGCTGCATTTCTGGCGCCATGTATGCAGGAGTACCACAACTGACTGACGTTGTCTTAGACATAACAACTGACTTGGTTTGGATGTCGACACTACGGCTGAGACCAAAGTCAGTAAGTTGGCATACAATGGGACACTCTTCGTAAGCCTTGGCCATGGCTTTGTCATCACCGGCAACATCATCCAAATGCTGGTTACAAACCAATATGTTACCAGGTTTTAAATCTCGGTGAGCTATATTATGATTGTGCAAATAATCAAGTCCTGCGAGTATATCTTTAACACATACTGGCAACAAATTAGCAACTGACGAAAACTCGAACTCAGTGTCGACAAATTGAAGAAAGTCAGCGAGAGAACTCACACTTTTCTCAACTCCGAAAAAGCCACAATCGAATCTTGAGTACTGCATCATTATAGAGTGCGGCTCACTACAAAATCCTAAAAATTTGCTTATATTGCGGTGTCCTTTAACGCTATTCAAAATCTTCGCCTCTTTCACGAAGCGCGTCTGTGAGTCGATAGAGACGCTTTTAAGTTTCTTTACAACGACATTTTGTGCGGTACCAGCGTGTTTAGCTAGATACACAGAACCGAAACTGCCAGATCCAAGCTTTTTCTGTTTCGCTATACTTGCCCAATCAAATCTCGGTAGCTCTAAATCCTTCTTTTGTTTCGGCACAAGTTTTGGGAGCTTAAAGCTCCCCTCCATTCTGAAATAACGTCTACAATCACACGAGACGAAGCTATAAAAATATATTCCCTACATGACAGCGGCACATGCCAAAATATGTAGTATCATTTTGGTCGGAAGGTTTTAGAATTCGGGTGTCAACTCACACATTAAAAGAAGTACGTGTTGGCATAACCATAGCAACGGAGATAAAATGTCGAAATGCGGCAGAGCACACTTGCCATAAATAGGTGTTATGTTACCAATCTCCTCCGCAGAGGCTTTGTGTTTTGTTTTGGGTTTTTTCGAAATTTTCCCCTATGTAATGTAATGTAATGTAATGTAATGTAATGTAAAACTTTATTTCAATACGCTAACTTCGACAATTATTTACAACTGGTTTCCACGAAGGGCGTATACACACAAAGAGCTAAATGTTAATTATATATAGAACAAAATATGTAAGAATCCCACCCTAAAATATTATCATCTTCCTCCCAAACCTCCACCCCTAAACAAGTACCCACCCACCCTCACGCAAAACTAACCCCCCTCCCGCCCACAATCTATATTGTCCTCCCATCATTTGGTCCTGGAGAAATTAGCTTATCATCTGCTTAAATGCTTAAATATTATTATTATTTTTGTTATGTTACGGTAATATATAAACCTTAATAGGGAGTGATTTGATCTTTAATTTACGATTAGAAATTTTGACTCCGCGTTTTACAAATTTTGACTCCGCGTTTTACAAATTTTGACTCCGCGTTTTACAAATTTTGACTCCGCGTTTTACAAATTTTGACTCCGCGTTTTACAAATTTTTGACTCCGCGTTTTACAAATTTTTGACTCCGCGTTTTACAAATCCACTCCACTCCGCGTTTTACAAATCCACTCCACTCCGCGTTTTACAACATGCCCCACTGTTCATTTCAGACACTGAACACAATATTTCACAGTGACATTCATTCAATCATTATTCATATTAAAAACAGTTTGTTTTTGTTTTGTGGACGCGACACCAGCAATAAATATTTTCCAGTCGATATAAGTATATTTGAATTCAAGGTTGATGAATCGCTGACTATAATTGCAGGCCACATTAAGGAGCAATCTCCAAAACTCTTAGGTCTACTGTTTAGATTTGGTAAATGTATACCGAATAGTGCGCTGAAACAAATGCATGAAGCTTTAATTCTGTCCAAATTAAACTACTGCTGTTCAGTTTGGGGTCTGCTCTTAATCAAGAGTCGTTAAACCATTTACAAGTAATGCAAAATAAAACATCCAGATTAGTCTTGGACTCTTGGGACGTACATGTATCAAGTTAATGATATTTCGAGGAAAAGCTTGCACATTGAAATCGGGTGGCACTGCATGGTTAAAGGCCGTTTTCGACTAGGCGGAATTTTCCGCGCGGAGCAGAATTTCTCTTTGACTTGTGATTTCTCGATCGGGTGGAACTAACTAGAAAAGACAAAGACAAATTCCGCTCCGCGCGGAAAATTCCGCCTATAGTGGAAAACGGCCTTGACGGTAAAACAAATTATCTATGTGAGAACTTTAATGCAAGATGATTACTAAAGGCAAACCGAACTGTGTGTTTCAGCATATCAAGCCAGCCGGAAATATCCGATATAGTTATTGAACACGATTTTCTATATTAACGCCGTATTCTAAAAGCTCACTCACACTCACACTCAATGAGTGGAGGTTCAATCTGAGCTTTTCTTGAGTGTCAATGCTGTTTTTGAATGGCTGGAAGGTTAGTGTCGTACCTTACTATGTGACCACTCACCCTCCAGCTATTCAGAAACAGCATTGACACTCAAGAAAAGCTCAGATTGAACCTCCACTCATTGAGTGAGTGTGAGTGAGCTTTTAGAGTACGGGCGTAAGTCTAAGAAAGATAATCGTAGGATAAATATTAATGCCCAGCATAAAACACGTAAAAGAACCATAACAAAAATATAGTTTAAAATATTTATTAGAAAGCTAACGTTTCGTCTTTAACTTAAGACATCTTCAGAGCAATGACATACAAAGCGGAAAACACAGAAATGTGAATAAATTACAACTATTTACAAGATATTATATCACAAAGGTAGAAAGAGGAATGGTAATATAATATCTTTATCATATAATATCTTGTAAATAGTTGTAATTTACTCATATTTCTGTGTTTTCCGCTTTGTATGTCATTGCTCTGAAGATGTCTTAAGTTAAAGACGAAACGTTAGCTTTCTAATAAATATTTTAAACTATATTTTTGTTATGGCTCTTTTACGTGTTTTATGCTGGGCATTAATATTTATCCTAAGATTACGATTTCCGCCTGGTTCATCTATCGCAAGTATTAAGAAAGATAACTTATTAATTAGCTGTATTATTAGTATACGTAGGTCGCATAATTTCGAAAACGGGTCTTAAAACATCAACTAAAGTTAGAAGTTCACTGAAAATGCCATAATTAAGCCCACTTCATTCGTGCAATGTTCTACAAATACAAAGAAACGGCGTCGACTACCGTTAAATTCTAAAACCAACGCCCTTGTTTTTGTTGTCATCTTCTACATGAGCCAATGATGCAAAATGAATCTGTCAGTGGTACAATACTACAATAAGTTTTTGAAATGTCATGTCAATTTCAAGGAACAACATTTCATTATAACTATAAACTTAGAACTTCCATCATCCAATAATCACCATCAAGCTTGATCATGAATTTGAAATAAAGTCGAAAATTTACAGTATCCAAAACTCTTCTTGTTTTATTTCGAGATGACTGTGTTTCTCAAAAACTGCTGTCAAGCTCGGATAGTTTGTATATTAAAGAGGTACTGAGAGTTCATGTCATGCAAGGCCGTCTGAGCAACATGTCATTGGGGGTAGGGGAGGAGGGGTGAATACAAAACATCGGACCCTTTCAACGTGTCATTGGACAGCTTTAGCAAACACAACGCGACGTCGACGAGGACGTGAAAATGACGTCATACAGCTCGCGTTTACTTCCGGTTTGAATCTGCGTCTTTCGAAGCAAATTTCATGGGGGTTTTTTCGCCGCTTGCATATTTCTTTATCGTTTTCAATTATTTGTCACGGTATGTGCAAGAAATGGCCGAGACTTTTCTGAAGATTTTCTATGAACATTCAACATGTCAAGTTCTTTTCGAAAACTAACTGGAATATATTTTGTTGTTTTTGAATAAAATATATTAAAAAAGACACTCTGTATAATTTTATTGAGTCAAAATTAATTAAAATAATTTAATTATTCTATATTCCTACTTTTTTCTTCAATTTAAAAAGTCTTGTTGTAATTCAGTTTTAAAATGGTTGAAAAAAGTCTTGTTGTTGCTTAAAAATGTGTCTTTTGGTCAGAAATAGAAGCAGTGTTGAAATGGTCAACAATGCTTGCAAGTTTTGTTGTTTTGTTATAGCGATGAAATAACTTCGCTTAAATTGCTTACATTAGGAATCGCAAGAGTGGAGGGCAGATAGCCTAACAACCTGACAAGGCCCGGACCAAAAATAATATTCGGAACAGAACCCTATTGAATTTGTATAGGGCTATGAAAGAACCCTATCAAATATAGCACTGTTAAAGTGGTCCTAGGGAAAATTAACTCCACAAGTTCCATACTGAGGCGTGCTTCCTGAAATTAAGATCTTTCATTTGGGTCCAGACAAATTCGGCCCCTTCGATCGTGACTTTTCTTTGGGGGATATTACAATCCCCCCGCGCGCACACACACACATACCAGCCGTACCCGGCCTTTAAAAGGATCCAACATCCGTTATATAGAATAACCTGACGTGTCATCATTTCCAAGGACTGCTGTTCAGTTCATGATCAGGTACTTAACTTAGTAATTCTTCACAAATGACAATGAAGGCGGAACTAAGAGCAAATGCAATCAAGAAAATTATGTTACATTAAGCATCGTATCAAAGTTATGAATTCACTGAAGCAGATATTTAATTGAGTCTATTGTAATCATACATTGCTCGGCAAATGCAAAAAAGTGAAGTGGAGTTCAATTAGTTTAAAAGCTTACGATATTTCTTTCGTTTTCGTTATCCTAAACATCTTCTGCACGAGAGAACAAAACAAAATGAATCAACCAGTAGAACCGGAAGAGTTTGGAATATCATGTCAAATCCTGGGAAAAACACATTTCATTATAACCAAACTTCCATCTAATAACTTGTTAATAAATCATCTTTTCGCTATTGCTTTGAATGGTATTTTGATCATTCCTACGATATTACTCAACGCTATTGCAATAATAACGATATTAAAATCTTCTCAACTGAACAGCAAGCCTTGTTATTATATCATTCTTGTTCAGTCTGTGACTGACTTGGCAGTTGGCGTTTCAGGCATTCCTATATTTCTCGTCTTTTTGGCGAGCGGAATAGGAAAATTTTCAAACTGCATTGTAGCAACTTTAGCGTACAAATCAACGCTAATTTCAATGGAAGTTTCTACTATTACATTATCTGCTATGACATTGGAAAGATATATTGCCATCATACATCCCTATGCTTACACTACTAAAGTGACAAAGAAGAGGCTATTGATATATGTAAGTTCAAATACTGCGGTGGCATTTTCTGTTATCATTCTATCTTTTGCAATTCATGAACTGATGGTATATTATGCAACATTATACGTCATGCTTGTTTTCTTCTTCACCGCATTTGCTTACACAAGAATATACTTAGTCGCAAGGAAGTTGGCTCGTTCGCAAAACAAACTGCAGGATGCTGCTGGAGAAAAGAACATGACAAGAAAGAAGTTGTTTCTTCGAGAAATTAAACTAGCAAAATCTTGTTTTATTGTTGTCGTATGTTTCTTTCTTCTCTGTTTCTTGCCAATAACGTTTGTATTTCCTTTTGAGGCATACCTCGATCAATTTGAATATCTAGCATTTCTAATCTGGATTGGTACTCTTGGTCTGTTAAACTCCAGTGTTAACTCGGTGATATTCTTTTGGACCAAGACGATGTTGAGAAAGCAAGCTGTCAAGATGATAACTACAGCATGGGCTTATGCAATATATTAAATACCATTGTTCCCATTACTAAGACATAACACTTTGTAACAATTTCCGACTCTTGAAAGTTGAAATAACATTTTGTGTTGTTTTTCTTGTTTACAACTAGTTTTGCCTAGACTTGCCACAAGTCGACCATGGCCATGGGGGAGGGAGGGCGCGGGGAGGGAGGGCGCGGGGGAGGGAGCACGCGACCCGAGCGACGAAGTCGCGAGTGGTCGACTTGTGTTCCTTGCAGGAGTTTAAATCGCATTAAAAATTTTGGCGCGAATAATTTTGACACAAAAGGGGTGTGTGCATTTCATACAATTACTTCACCGCGCTGACAATGGGTCTACAAAATTAACACAAAAACATTCTCAAGAATTGATATTTCTTTGTCGTCGAATGAAACAGTTTGCACCAAGTGTGGAAACGAAATAACTGACCCAAGTAAGAGCCGAAATCTATGGTTCAATGTATCAACAAAAACAAGTGCATGTAAAAACTTATTGAATCTGGACAGTTGTTTGTCTAACAATGTGTGCCGTAATTGTGTCGACAAGAATAGTAATTTATTAGACTTATTTATAGAAAGTTGATTCAGTTCGCCAGCGATTTAACGTAGTCGTAGTAGAAGTTAATAATCTAATTGAAAATAATCAGACAGCTGTATTAACCAAGAAGCAGAAAGGCGGCGATTGTGATCAACGAGAAGACGTCGCTAGAGTTCAAAATCCAGTAAAAATACGAGTTGTTTTCTCAACAAACGAATTTGTAATAATCAGTAATCGAGATCAAGAAACCCAAACTAAATCCGAAACTAGTGAGAAAATTTTAGAATCATCAGATGCATCTTCGATGACAGTATTAAAGTTTATTTTTACACTCTGTACTTTATATTCAATGTAACGTTTGTTTGTGTATTTTCACATCGTTTTTGTATTCTACAAAATTGTATTTACATTGTTTACTCTGTTTGCTTCAATAATACACATTTGTTCAACAAAAAAGCCTGAGAATATAATATTATTTTTAGACTCCTTCGATATATAAAATGACCGATGATGTAACCGCTTCGGCCTTCAATGTAAACAATGACGTCACCGGTGGATTTTTCCACCGGTGATATTTGGCGCGCTGCAAGTGACAAAAGTCCTTTCCACAGCGGAAGTGAAGCGCGCCATAGAAGGGTCTGGAAAGGACTTTGCAAAGTCCAAATTTTGCCCTGAATTAAGAAAAAATGCCCTCATTATTAGCCAGTCATATTTGAGTAATTTTGCCCTCTATATGATTAGGAACAGAACCATATTAAATTTGTATGGGCTCTCCTTCACGTCCCTGCGGTATAGGACCCTATAAGCTATAACATTGCCACAGGGGCTCTAGACCACAGAGGAAATTTGGCACTAGAGAGTTTGAGCTTCGCGTTATACGTCAAACGGCAAACGCAAAGAAACATTTTACAGCATCAGGCAATAAAGAGTAAATGAACTTGCTGTTTTAAAACTGAAATACATAATTATTCTTTCGATGCAAGAAAGAAAATATGAAATGCTATGCGTATCATGCATAAATTACGCAATGAACTAATTACGCATTCAGTTTCCTCTTACTGCGAAAGCAAGACAAATGTTTCTAATTTCTCATCCAATTTTCATCTGTAGTGAACTAAAAAGCATTCGAACGATGTGTCCTTAAATACCTTTAATTAACAGACAAACACACATGCACACACAATCTGCTGGTGCAGGTAAAAATATATTATCGAATTTTTCCATAGAAATCCATATTCACATTTTTCTCACTCTTCAAGCATTTTTACAACGGTTGAAAAGTCAATATCCTGTAGATATAGCGCTATCGGACCCTCTTACAAACTATAACCCAGGTCTATAGAATTTGAAAATGATTATATATTGCATAAAATCAAAAAAAAAAATTAAACGTTCATGTAAAATATTGAATTTCATGTTGCATTAACATTTCTATACCAAACTATATTTTGAATTTTCCATGTCATTCACTTCGGAACCACCACCTGTCTTATATAATGTCTCCCGCCCATCATTCTTAAGCCCTGCTGTCCAGTTCACATAGTTAATATTCTTATATTTCACAAATGATAATGCGGGCAGTACTAAGGCAAGTGCAATGGACTTATATAAAAATAATATCAATAAAAATTAAAATCTCACTGAAGCTGATATTTAATTGAGCCCATTCTATTCATTGTTCTGCAAATACAAAGAAGTGACGTGGAGTTAGATTAATTTAAAAGCTTGTTTCGCACTGGAGAACAAAACAAAATGAATCTCTCAGTTGAACAGGAAGAGTTTGGAATCTCATGTCAAGTCCTGGGAAAAACACATTTCATTATAACCGAACTTCCATCCAATAAATTTTTAATGAATCATACTTTCGCCATGGCTTTGAATAGTATTTTGATCATTCCTACGATATTACTCAACGCTATTGCAATAATAACAATATTGAAATTTTCCCAACTGAACAGCAAGCCTTGTTATTTTATCATTCTTGTTCAATCCGTGATTGACTTGGCAGTTGGTGTTTTTGGCTTTCCTCTATTTCTCGTCTTTCTGGCGAGCGGAATAGGAAAATTTTCAAACTGCATTGTAGCAACTTTAGCATTCCAAACAACAACAATTCCAGTCGGAATATCCACTATCACATTATCTGCTATGACATTGGAAAGATATATTGCCATCTTACATCCCTATGCTTACAGTGCTAAAGTGACAAAGAAGAGGCTATTGATATATGTAGGCTCCGGTGCTGTGATGTTATTTTCTCTCTTCTTTCCATCTCTTGTAATTCAAAAACTGATTGCAGTGTATGGAACAATAAGCATAACGCTTGTTTTCTTCTTCACTGTATTTGCTTACACAAGAATATACTTGGTCGCAAGGAAGTTGGCTCGTTCGCAAAACCAACTACATGATGCTGCCGGAAAAGAAAACATAACAAGAAAGAAGTTGTTTTTTCGAGAAATTAAACTAGCAAAATCTTGTTTTATTGTTGTCGTATGTTTCTGTATTCTTTGTTTCCTACCAACAGCGTTTCTAGTTACCTTTTACAAATATCTCGACAAATTTGAATATCTCGTATTTCTAATCTGGATTGGTACTCTTAGTCTGTTAAACTCCAGTGTTAACTCGCTGATATTCTTTTGGACCAAGACGATGTTGAGAAAACAAGCGGTTAAGATGATAAACAGCATGTCAGCATAAGCAAACTATTAAATACCATTGTTCCCATTACTAAGACATATTACTTTGTAAACAATTTCCGACTCTTGAAATAACATTTAGTGTTGTTTTTCTTGCTTGCTCTTGTCAATAAAGTATTTACGACTACATGCACGTTTCTAACTTCTTCTATAATTAATGTCCATCAAGAATTGGTCTCACTAATTGAAAATTTTAAACAAAATTGGGTATTCGGAGCAATGGCTCTACAGAACTCCAGGTTATACAGGGTGTATCAAAAAAAGTAAGACAATTTTGAAATTGCTCTCAATTTCACAATTCTGTTCATGAAATGTAATTTTTTATATGTATGGATTGCTTGAGTTCTTAAATTATGGAAAATATAAAAAAAATTGAAAATAGTAAATTTTGCTATCCAGGGGGGTGGTCAACTTTTGCTCTCTTGAAAGTGGCTTGCGCACGGAAATGTATTCGCACGTGAAGGGCATCGTACATCTGGATATTCTTTCGTGAAACTTTGGCGAATCAAGTTTATGTTGTTGCTACGGAGGAACTCTGATATCATGCATAAAAGCTCTCTGCTGCGGGGTAAATTGTGGCATCGCCATTTCAAAGTGTACGGGGTATTATACGAGAGAATGCGTTTCAGCACAAACAACTCGAAAGAACAAATTCCATGGAAATTCCACGGAACTCTCATGGGAGTAAAAATGAATTCATAATGAAGCAAGAACAGCACCAACAGAGAAAAATGTAACGTTTTCATAGGCTTTTCGGAGGATTTGTACTCGGTAAAATCCTGCCGAAATTTTATCATAAATGCAACAAATAGCGAACTTTTCATACATGAACTCAAATAAAGAATACCGTTTGTCATTTCCGTGCGCAAACCACTTTTAGGGGAGCAAAAGTTGACCACCCCCTATCTCACAAACAGAAACCAGAAGTGCCAAATAAAAAACTCATTTTCATCTGAGCGCTTGATTAAATGTGGTGTACCACAAGGCTCTATATTAGGGCCATTATTCTTTTTGTTGTACATCAATGATTTGCCACATTGTCTAAACAAAACAAAACCGCGGTTGTTTGCTGATGACACAAATTTGACTGCTTCAGCAAATTCTATGACTGACCTAGCGACTGCAGTAAATTCTGATTTAGAGAACCTTAGAAAATGGTTAATAGCCAATAAACTTAGCCTCAATGTAGCTAAGACAGAGTTTATGTTGATTGGCTCTAAACCTATGATCAAAAATATTTCTGATTCTTGCCCCAATGTTTACATTGAAAATATACAAATTAAACAAGTTCATGAATGCAAAACTCTAGGAGTAACAATTGACCAGCATTTATCTTGGAAAAGTAATACCGAAAATATTTGCAAAAAAGTTACAGCAGGAATCTCTGCTATTCGTCGGATCAAACCATTTGTTGATCAAGATACACTTATTTTGATATATAACACCATTGTTCGTCCGTACTTTGACTACTGCTGTGAAGTATGGGATGTATTTGGCGAAACTCAATCAAAACGACTGCAAAAACTGCAAAATAGAGCGGCAAGAATTATTCTGAATATAAGTAATGACGTAGATTATACGATTGCGTTACGTACTTTGGGCTGGGAGCTACTCCAAACTGAAAGGAAGAAAACTAAAGCAAGAATGATGTATAAGTTATTAAACAAAATGGGCCCAAAATCACTCACAAATCTATTTTCGTTTAAGAGTGAGAAAACTAATTACCACCTTCGGGATGTCTCAAGTGGTCTTTATTTACCAAAACCACGTAAAAATAGCATGAAAAATAGTTTTATGTACGACGGAGCAAACATTTGGAATTCTATACCAAAAGAAATTAGGGAAAGCAAGTCACTTTCTTCCTTTCGAAATAAAATCGCTGCTCACATTAGTGCTTGGTAACCTTTGTAAATATAACTTACCTATAAATAGCTCAAAACATTTGTTATATCTTTTAAATTTATATATTACTGTAATAGCTTAGCTTATCCTTATCATATTCTGCATGTAAAATAATTTTCTGGCACACGCCCCCCGTGGAAATCAGCTACGGTTGACGGGGTCAGCGTGGATAAATAAAGTTCTACTACTACTACCACCCCCCTGGATAGCAAAATTTACTATTTTCAAAATTTTTTATATTTTCCATAATTTAAGAACTCAAGCAATCCATATATAGCAAAAATTACATTTCATGAACAGAATTGTGGAATTGAGAGCAATTTCAAAATTGTCTTACTTTTTTTGATACACCCTGTAGAGTGGTGATAATTTTATATATTTAGCCCGCATAGCAATATGGGCCGCCCACGCCAGCGCGCTTGCTCTTGGGGTTACTAACTTACTATTTAAAATGAAAGGAAGGAGACATATAAAGGGTGTATCAAAAAAAGCGCAATCCTCGACTGAAATGTAAATTGCTAAACAAATAATAGGCGAAAACGTTAAAGTTTACATTCATTTTAAAGCGTAGCCATTCAGCTTTCTAACAGTGGGTTGTTTCTTAAATTTGACTCATTGGTTCGCGGGTAATAATACTTTACGTTATTGCGATTGGAGATTAAAAAAATTGAGATGGAAAAACAAATCGTTCTCATGAAAATAACTGATTTTTTCATTACACCCGTTTTCAAAATTACGCGACCAAAGATGAAAATGCTAGAGTTGACATGTCAGTTTTATGTCATTCGATCACGAAGTTCAAATTTTGAGTTTTGCGGTTCCTTGTCGATGTATATGCTTTGTATGCTTCATATAAACAGACTTACAATGATTTTCAAGATATTTTAGTGAGAATTATTGTAAAATTTAAGCACGACAAAATCATAACATCACCGTTATAGTCAAGCGCGCGTGTTTTATACTGACAGCTATATTCCAGGATAAATTGTTATTTTTCAAACTTTAAAAGTCATTCACGGCACATATATTTTATGTTGTGATGGTTTGTATTGTGCTTTAGTTTGTATATCTAAGTTATCTGACTCATTTTTGTTCAGTTTTGGTATTAAATACGGTTTAAAATGTCTTTAGACAGTTTGTTTACGTTTGCTATTTTTAGCAGTTCTTGTGACATAAAACTGACATTTGAAGTAGGAGTATTTCGGCAGGGAGGTCGCGTAATTTTGAAAACGGGTGTAAAACAAAAAATGTTGCATTTTATTAAATGGATTGTAACAATAAGTATAATTACGGCTTTTCTTCCACTATTTTTAACTCAGTTTGAAACTTCAAATGCGATATAATTTTGGCTTGGACCATCTAAGCTGACTGACATCAGCTTGCTATAATTTCTGTTTACATTTCATCGCAATTCGATGACACTCTGGCTCAGACACCAGAATGTTTTGATTCTATGATTTTTAGCATTCGTTTAG